>CM062804.1:976589054-976838094 GCA_031772625.1 Pinus tabuliformis
TCCCTTTGGGCTCCTTCCTAGCCAGTGGACAGGCATATTGGAGGTGCCTTGTTTGCAAGCATCTGCGACATCTGAAAGCTGTGTTTTCATAGTCGAGCGGTTGTGTCCACAGCGAATTATTGAAATTCAGTGTGATGTGATCTGGTAGCCCCTGACTCAGATCCACTTCTACACATATTCTGGCAAATGTGAAGATTCCCCGAATAGCTCTGTCTTCATCCGATTTTAGGAACTTCCCCAAGGAGTTCCCAATGGCTATTAAGACTTTGCGATGCCAAAAATGTAGTGGGAGGTTATGAAGCCTTACCCATACTGGCATTGTTGAAACTCCCATGGTATTGGCATCGAAGTCCGGGAACCAGGGGGTGATGAAGAGGCTGGCATTGCTCCAAAACCAAGGCCCTTGATTGATGATGTTTTCTCATTCTTGTTCTATGTTGAATCTAACTATGAAAAACCCCTTTGGGCATAGGTAAATTTCATAGTTAGATGACTAGTTGGAAAAGATCCATTGATATAGTTCATTTGATTTTGGCCAGTAACCATTAAATCTACAAATGACAGCATTATGAGTTAAATCTGTGTATAGATTAGTTACCTCCGGCAGGGATACTGTAAGCATTGGAGATTCCGACTTCCATTCCACGATGTATGGGCCTAGTAGCTCTGTTGTTGGTGTTGGTTTGTTTTGCATTTGTTCCTTCCCTTTGACTGCATCATGAAAGGAGCCTGAAGTTTTAGAACTGGCTCCCTTGCAACCGCCCCGCAGTCTCAGGTTTAGTATGATAGTTGAATCTTTGATGACGCCATAGTCCTGAAGCGTGAGATTATCCTGTAGGTTGTGTCCTGTATATATCAGATTTTGGTATTTTGTGGGGGTGCCCAGTTTTTTCTGGATCTCCTCTTTTAATCTTGAATGCTTGTCCCCTTGTTGATCTGGAGGCAATAATGTCTTCCTTCTATTGATCTGATAAAAATTTGCCTCAGATCTTCCTCCATGGATGGGGGATCGACCATGTCTAGGTCTCGATCTGTAGGATTTGTCTTCTCTGTCTGTCCAAGAGCACCGCACAGCTTGGGGTTCTATCGATGCCTTGTTCTCCCCTGTTCATAATCGCCGAGGTCATCATCCAGAGGCCTGATTCCCTCTTTTATCGAGGAGGCTGAAATCACCCGTTTCCTGGTGGTTTTGGCGAGAAAAGCCTCGGCCTTGAGTCTCGTTTCCCTCTTGATTGCCTTAACCCTCGCCAATCCAAAAAAGTACAGAGACACAGTGTGCCATACAGCCCTCAATCTTTTACGCGCTTCCCAATCTTTCCTGTCTACCATTCCTTTGTCATTTTGCTTGTGTATGCCAAAGCGATCTTCCATTCCTTGTCTCGGTTGAAATCTGCTTGATTCGGTCCTTCCAGCGCTCAGGTATTCCTCCTGCAACCCGGCCACCTCAAAGTTCTGTGGCTTCAGATTTGGACACTCCGCGGCCTCCTTTACAGCTACCATCCGGTGGTTGTTGATATACATGCAGAGGGAAAATACGGTTTGCCGAGGATCAATTGAGTGCGCAGCTTTGTGGATGGCCCTAATGAGGCCTGCAGCTGTGTAGATCTTGCCTTTCCAGTTTCCAGATCGGGTATAATGGCCGTCAGATGAGAGATCCATGCTCTGGCCGGTTTGTAAGCTTCCAGTTCAGCGGCAGCAAGGGTTTCCTTGATTCCTGGGGACCTTGGTTGGGTCTCTCAGAAAGATCTACGAGCAGGTAGCTGAGATCGTTCCTAGGAGGTCAAGCTCGTGAGCGGCTACAGTTCCTGCCGCGGTGAAACCCTTTCTTACACTATATCGTAGCTGTGTATCCGCCATGGCTCTGCAATCAGTCCAATACTCCCACTTCTATTAAACCCTAATATTATAAAGCATAAACCCTATATTTAAAACCAAACTGGTGTAATTTGATATAGAACATTTTTTATTTTTTAATTTAGATGGGTTATTTATCCAATAAATAATAAATAATTATGATTTATTTAAGTTTGAATTTAGTTGTAATTATGGGACAAATTAATTTTAAATTTAGTTAAACATAATAATTTTATTTAAAATGATAGAATATATTATATGTTTTCATTAACACTATAAATAATATTCTCATAATTACAACTAAATTAAATGAGTGGTTTGTGTGTTTATGTGTTTGGATTTGGATGGTAATGTTTGTGAATGTCACATTTTTTGTGTTATATTTCTATATGTGTATGTAATTGTCTATTAGTAATTAGTTGGTGATGAAGAAGGAAAACAATCTTGTCAATAACTTGCAGGAGGATTGATATTGCACGTCTATTTCCTTTAATTTTAGGTATCAGAGTTTTTGAGAAATAATTAATTCTTAATAGTGTCCCTCCAAGCATTAACTTGCAGGAGGATTGATATTGCACGTCTATTTCATTTAATTTTAGGTATCAGAGTTTTTGACAACTAATTATTTCTTAATAGTGTCCCTCCAAACATTACTAAATATATCTTGAACAATAATTTTAATTTTAAATTCGCTGAGTTTTTTTCCCCTGGAAAAATCGTAATATTTCATTAAATTTGAAAAATTACATATTGTAGATGCATTGTGCATATGCTGTAAGTTATTCTGCCACATGAGGGCACAATTATTTATCTATTATGTATGTTCAAAAGAAAAAATCATCACGCAGGATGTTCCTTGTTGATCTGTTATATATACATATTTGCCACGTAGGGCTTCTAGTATGTAATACTATCATCTATGTACAAAATGTTAAAAAAATATCATTTTTCAGATCTGTCTCTCATGGGCTGGCTGCCCTGTGATAGTGTGTATCTATGTACGGACGATGGATTCGCTGAGTTACCTCTATTTGTTGAGATGATAGATATTGTTAATAACTTTAATTATAAAAAATGATGAAATTAAAAATATTGAATGCAAAGTGACAATGTAAAAGTGTTTAATGGAAAAAATTGTGAATGATAAAAATGTAGCCAATTACAAATAGTCTTCATTGTGATGAATCTCAAATATTTTCTTCTACTATTCTTATTGTCACCCCTATAAGTTCTTCCATATTTTCAGATCGATTATACGAAAAGTGTAGTTGAAATCCTAAACCATTAAAATCTTTAACTCGAGCTATTGTAGTACACAACTTACCTTTTCTCTCTTGCTCTCAAATATTAATAGGTTGAATTACTATAACACAAAAATCAATACACATTGTCAATCATTTTTTTGTGCTTACACTAAAATCAATCACACTATTAATCCAATCATTTTAAAATTAATGTACCATCAGACATCCATTTACATCAAATCAGAAATCAACATCTACACTGAAATCAATGCATCTAATGCAAACAATAAAATATGATTAGAAAACAATATCTACACTAAAATCAATGCACCTAATGCAAATCAAATAGGATTAGAAATTAACATTTACACGAAAATCAATGCATCTAATGCAAGCAATCAAATATGATAAAAAATCAACATCTACAATGAAATCACTGCATCTAATGCATGCAATCAAATATAATTAGAAATCAACATCTACATTGAAATCAATGCATCTAGAGCAAGCAATCGAATAGAATTAGAAAACATCTACACTAAAATCAATGCATCTAGTGAAAGCAATCAAATAAGATTATAAATCACATTCACACTAAAATCAATGCATCTAGTGCAAGCAATAAAATATGATTAGAAATCAACATCTACACTGAAACCAATGTATCTAGTGCAAGCAATCAAATATCATTAAAAATCAACATCTGCACTGAAATCAATGCATCTAGTGCAAGCAATCAAATAGTATTAGAAATCATCATGTATGTTATAATAAATGCATCTAGTGTAAGAAAGCTTCTTCCCTCTCTCCCCCCTTCATCTATATCTATATGTCCCTCCATCTCTCCTTCTTTTTCTCTCTATCTCACCCCCAAACATACACACATTCTCTACATCTCTCCCTTGTCACTCCTTCTCTCTCTATGTATTTCTTCTTCCCTCCATCATGATCAGTTCAATTAAAGATGTTACGGGGTCACCTTTTCAAGTCTCTTGTTAATGGTGCCTATTTAAAAAAATACATTTCATAAAAATATTTATTATAGGTTAGTTGTAACACTTATTAATGAAAAGCTAACTAACTAATATGTAAAATATTAATTTATTAATAAAAAGAATAAATAAACAATTATTAGATTATTATGTTCTTTTCGTTTTTCTATTAAAAAATCAAATTAATAAAATTAACAAAAAGTAGTTACAAATATAATCGACATAACAATCGACATACCAATAAAAACCAATTGCAAGGATACATTAGGCAATCAAACCGAGTAATGTTATGGAGCGGGCAATCGACCTACGCAACCTCTTAAGAGTAAAACAAAGTTTAGAATGACAACAATACAAAGATGATCAACATACAAAATATAGAGGGAGAAATCAACTTGTGTCTCAAAAGCAACATTTGGTAGAACAAACATGCAGAGTATGATTTCATAAATCAGTAAACCCATAAGAAGATGATGACTACTTATAAGGAATTAATTCAAGAAAACTAGTTGCACATAAATACCTTGCGCATGACTTTGACAGAGTTATCCATAAAAGACAAAAAGAGGGACCCATTAACCATAGCAATCAAGTACTGTCATCCCTCTCTGACACGTTGCACACTTCACACATCCCTCTATCTCTCTTCCAACTCCATCTATTTGTCCCTCCCTCTCTTGTCCTCTCTCTCATCCTTCCTCTCTATCCCTTTCTCTCCCCCCATCACTCTCTCTCTCTCTCTCTTTTCCCTCTAACCCTATCACTTTCTCTCTCTCTCTCTCCTTCTCTCTCTCCTCCTCTCCCCCCATCCATATTTGTGTCTCCCTCTCTATCTCTTAGCCTTCTCTCCCTCTCTCTCACTCCTCTCATTCTCTCTCTCTTCATTCCTCCTCTCCCCTCTAATTTAGTTTATCCTTTTTAATGCAAACAATCAAATAGGATTGGAAATCACCATCTACACTAAAATCAATGCATCTTGTGAAAGAACTGTTCTTCCCTCTCTCCCCCCTCCATCAATATCTATATCTCCCTCCATCTATCCTTATTTGTCTCTCTATCTCACCCCCCTACCCCCCAAACACACATGCTCTCTCTCTCTCTCTCTCTCTCTCTCTCTCTCCATATATATCTATATTTCCCTCTCTCTATCTCTCTCTTCACCTCCCATCTAATCTCTATCTCCCTCTGTCTTTATTTGTCTTTCTAAATCACCCCCAAAACATACACACTGTTTCTCCATATCTAACTATCTCCCCCTCCCTCTTACTCTCCCTCACTCTCTCTTTTACCCTTCTCTTCCTCTCTCCCCCCTTCTATCTCTCTTCTCCTGCTCTCCTCTATCCCTCTCTCTCTCCATCTTTATTATCACAACCCTCACTTTCTCCACCATTCTCTCTACGTGTCTTTCTTCTTACCTTCCTCTCTCTCTCTCTTCCTCTCTCCTTCTCTCTCTCATGTCCTCACTCTCTTCCTTCCTCTCTCTCCCTTTCTCTCCCACCTCCCTCTATCTCTCCCCCTCAACTCTCTCTCTCTCTCTCTCTCTCTCTCTCTCTCTCTCTATTTTCCCTCCAACTTTGTCACTATCTCTCTCCCTCTCTCCTCCCCTCTCCTTCTCTCCTCCCGTTCTCTCCATCTCTCCTTCTTTGTCTCTCTATCTCACCCCAAGCATAAATATTCTCTCTCCATCTCTTCCTTGTCACCCTCTCTCTCTCTCTCCACTTTTCTCTCTCTATGTCTTTTTTCTTCCCTCCCTTTCTCTCCTTCCAACTCCATCTCTCTATCCCTCCCCCCTCCTCCTTTCTCTCACTCCGTCTATCTCTCCACCTCTATCACTCTATGTCTTTGTTCTTCCCTCTCATATATATCTAGAGTTAATATATATCATTATAATATAAAAAAAAAAAATATTGTACTAATTAAAAGTTATTAAGTTGAATAATATTAATATTAATATTAGATTTAATAATTAAATTAATATGAATATTAATCTTTCAATATTAATATTAGATTTAATGATGTTTTTACATGGCATGATAACAAAATTTATAATAAAACTAAATCAAATGAATATTTTTGAATATTACAACTTTGACGTGGAAATATATTTGTGTATAGAGATTTTAATATATCCATAGGATATGGTATATTCATTTTACAAATAATTAATTAAAAGGAACATTAAAAGATTTTAGAGCAATATTTTTTATTCTTTGTATTGAATTAACATTTTCACTTTGATTTAAGAAATGGTAGTGGCTATAGTAAAGAGTAAATATGTTTAAAATTTTACCTAATTTGGAATTTTAATGTGGTAAATTTTTTTGTTGAAAGTAAATTTATGATCCATTCAAATTCAACGTATATGATAAAAGAACTATTAAATGCATGAGACATATTAAAAGATTTTAGAGCAAGATTTTGGATTCTTTGTATTGAATTAACCTTTTCACTTTGATTTAAGAAATGGTAGTGGCTTTAGTAAAGAGTAAATATGTTTAAAATTTTACCTAATTTGAAGTTTTAATATGGTAAATTTTTTTGTTGAAGGTAAATTTATGATTAATTCAAATTCAATGTATATGATAAAATAATTATTACATGCATGAGACTATTGTAATCAATATTTTTTCTATTTTCATTATTATTATTTATTGGAGAGAGGAACATAAACATTGTAAATAGTAATGTTTCAGATTAATCACATCATTAGGATTTGGTGGACAATTCGAACCAATTAATGTGGTTCATGCTTAGGACAATATGGATCACAAAAGTCTTAGATCTAACATACACATTATTTAGGTTTTTAATTTTTAATACTAATGTGGTTCATGCTGGAGATAGTATGGATCACAAAAGTCTTAGATCTAACATACACATTATTTAGTTTTTTAATTTTTAATTTTTATGTTGGCTTACATTTGTAGAAATTCTCAATGTAGATTAACCTGATAATGCAATATACTAAAGCAAAATACTTTAATCTACTTCTACAATCAAACATGTGAAAGCTTAATCGATTTGAACAAGATCAAATAGAACACATATAACAAATAAGAAGAATCAATACACATGAAACACATAAAATACTCAGGGGAAAGCCTCAGCTAGAAACCCCGCTATATGTATTATCATACAAGGTGGAAATACATCAAGATTACACAAAGCTTTAGCTCTCACAGCTAGCCAGCTCTCAGTAAAATCCTCCTGGATGCTCACAGGCAATCAAGGCTTCTCACAAACCTTCTCTTCTGCCCTCAAGGCCTCCTATTTCCTTGCGTTGTTTCTCCTGGGTGATCCTACTGTTACCAAGTGTAACACTGATCACTTACACTGATCTCACACCCTGTAAAACTGTGCAATCCTCAAGGAACCTTGTTCCTTCTGCATGGATGATTTTCCTATATAAGAAAACTCATGCAACTGATAGTACAATGTCCCTATCTTTAATCTCAACTGGGTCTTTCTTAGAATAGACATGCATGAGTTATTTATGAGAGAATCTTCAAGTATCTGGAGTACACTAGTTCGATGCATGCATGCATTAACTGACTGAACTCACAATTAGTTCTTTAAACTGTTTGGAACTAATTTAACTGGACATAACTCAATTAACTGAGCTAACTAATTACAACTCAAATACAACTAATCTTATCTCCTTAATTAACGGATAACTTCCTTAATTTAAGGGATAACTATTGCATGACTTCACAAAGACTTCTAGCTTGAATTTCTCCAACTAATTAACTCAAGATGAATTAATTAATTATTTTTCAAGCAATTGTTGAGACTAAATTCGAATTTTAATTCTCAATTTTAATTCAAGGACAAATTAAAATTGGAATATTCTTGTTGCCACATTTCAATACTCCCTCTCAACAAGAAAGGAATTATCTGCCACCCCCATCCTGTCTCTATGGAACTCGAATTTACACGTTGACAATGCCTTAGTCAAAATGTCAGCATCTTTCTCCTTGGTCGAAATATATTGCAACAACATGATCCTCCTCGCCACACAGTCTCTGGGATTATGATATCGAATGTTGATGTGCTTGGACCTGTCATGAAATACTGGATTCTCAAAGAGTTTGATACAACGCTGATTATCACAATAGATCATAGTTGGATCCATCCTCTGATCAAACAAACCAACTAGAATTTTCTGCATCCAAATGGCCTCACATGTTTCCTGACTTGCAGCCATGTATTCAACCTCTGCTGAGCTGAGTGAAACTGACCTCTGTTTCCTGTTTTACCCAGCAACTGCAGTTGAACCAAGGTTGAAAATTCCTCCTGATGTGCTCTTTCGATCTAATGGACCCCCTGCCCAATCCGCATCTGTGAAGCCCTGTAGCTTCACTCCCTTTGTCCATCTGTACCATAATCCATACTAAGATGTGCCTCTGAGGTATCTCAAAACATGCTTAACTTCCTTCCAAAACATCTTGGTAGGTTGAACCATAGCTTGACTCAGCTGGTTCACCGCATAGAACAAATTTGGTCATGTGTTCACTAAGTACATCAGTGAACCCACAAGCTGCCGATACACAGTAGCTTCTACTACTTCTCCTGAAGTAGCATCCTCCTTCCTCCAATTACCTGCTAGAGGAGTCTGCATGGGCTTGCACTTCTCCATGTGGAATCTCCTGAGTATCTCATTGGCATACTTGCCTTGAGACACAAACAACTCCTCTTCCTTCTACCACAATTCCATGCCAATGTAGTAGTGCATGAGACCCATGTCTTTCATCTCGAATTCTCTTGCAAGGTCCTCTTTGCAAGACATGATCAACTGATCATCACCTGTCAATATGAGATCATCAACATAAATAACAATGATCAACTGCTTACCTTTTACCATGATGTGGTACAGGTTCGCATCCACTTCACTCTTTGTGAAGCCCAACCTAGTGAAGTAGCTGTCGATCCTAGTGTACCAAGCACGAGGTGCTTTCTTCAGCCCGTACATAGTTCTCTTGAGTTAGCACACATGCGACTCGCGATCGAAGGTCTCAAAACCTTCAAGCTGCTCTATGTACACCTCTTCCTCAATCTTGCCATTGAGGAATGCAATCTTCACATCCATTTGATGGATATTCCAACCCATCTTTGCTGATAGTACTAACATCGATCTGATAGATGAGTACCTTGCTACAGGAGCAAAATTCTCATCATAGTCGATCCCCTTGACCTGTGAGAAACCACGGGTAACAAATCTTGCCTTACGTTTCTCCACACTACCATCATCAACTTGCTTTACCTTGTAAAACCAACGGAAACTCATGACTGACTTGTTCTCCAGTCTTGGAACCACATCCCAAACCAGGGAAAATTTTAAGAACCCCCCTAAATTTATAAATATAATAAATGGGCGAATCTCCATGGTATATAGGAAAAATGGAAGGCGATTTTATCAATAATATAATATGTATATATAATTTTTTTGGTGAATCTCTCACCAGGCATGGCGAATATTTTACTCAATTATAAAATCTTGTAAGATCTTGGCGAGTCTTTCACTAAATAATAAAACTTTGTAAAGTCATAGTGAATCTTAGCATAGGCTACATGCTGGTTTAATTCCCCCATTTAAATAGGCTACATTCCAGGTGAATACCATGGGTCAATACCATGTGCCATTTTGGTGAATACCATGGGTCAATACCATGTGCCATTTTTATTTTTATTAATTCTAATATTAGGGTTAATAATGGTTTTTTGCATGGTATTAATAACAATCTAGTCCATGGTATTTGTCCCATAGTATTTTGGCCATAGGTTTCACCTAAATATAACCCATTTTTTGAGTGTTCGTAAATATAAGGTGACTTATGGAGTAAATATAAAAAAATGTTTTATTTGTTTACCATACCTCTGGTTTATTTATATTTTTATTAATTTACCATACCTCTTTTACAAATATGGTATTTGGCCCATAGGATTCACTTAAATAAAACCTCTTTCTTGAGCCTTCATAAATAGAATGAGGGTTATGGACTAAATATAAAAAGAGGTTTTATTTATTTATGATACGTCTAGTTTATTTATATTTTTATTTATTTACCATACCTTTTGAGTAAGTATAAAAAGACGTTTTATTTATTTTCAATACCTCCACTTTACTTATATTTTTATTTGTTTACACCCTTACATGTATATAAGGTGACTTATGGAGTAAATATAAAAAATGTTTTATTTATTTACCATACCTTTCATTTATTTATATTTTTATTAATTTACCATACCTCTTTTATAAATATGGTATTTGGCCCATAGGATTCACTTAAATAAAACCTATTCTTGAAAATGGGCGAATGGATTCACTTAAATAAAACCTATTCTTGAAAATGGGCGAATGGAACGTTGTAAGTCCTAATTTCAAGGGCTAAATTTACCTTTTTTACCCTCTGCCTTAAAATAAGGTGGGCTATTTGAGGTGATTTGTAAAAATGTACTATGATACAAAATATTAGCCCATTAAAAATTTAAAACCCCTTAATTTCGCGAAAGGGCGAACATTCGCCCCTAAAATTATCCTTGTCCCAAACATTGTTCTGAACAATGGAGTCATACTCCTCCACCATATCATCAACCTAAATCGGCTGCTGTACTGCTTCCTCAAAGGAAGATGGCTCGATCTCAACACATTCCCTAATAAGGACCATGTATCTAGTGTACCTATTAGGTGACCTCCTCTGTCTACTCTGAGAGGATGGTTCTCCCACATTCTCTCTCGCATCCAAACCCAATCTGTCAACTTCTCTTGTGTGCTTCCGTCCCTCTCTGGAAAATTTTGCTTGAGTGGATGTCTCCACTCCTAGAACCTCTACATGCGGCTGCTCTGCATCAGTCTGAGGCTCCTCCATGTTAGGAACCAAAAGTTTCTCCACAGCCTGTAGTTGGAGCTCCCTCTCAAGGGAAACTCGCATGGCCTTCTGCTCATCAAACTTGAGATCTATGCGAACCACTATCCTCCGACTGGTAGGCAAGTACACCCGATAGTTGTGAGGTGTATCTGTGTACCCAAAAAGTATTCCCAACTCAATTTTTGGCTCAAGTTTCTTTTGGGAATCCTTGGTCACATGGCAATATACCATTGAGCCAAAGATCCTGAAGTGACCCACATCTGGTCTCTTCCCGGAGAAATCTTCCTCTGGTGTCTTCATCCCAAGAATGCAATGCGGGCTTCTATTTTGCAAATAGACCATTGTGTTGCATGCCTCAGCCCACAAATGAAGTGGTAGACATTGGTCATGCAGCATCGCCCGATCTGCCCCCTCAATCATTTTGTTCTTCCTCTCGGCCACTCCATTCTGCTGTGGTTTATGAGGTGCCGTCAACTCCTGTTTAATTCCTTCTACTGCACAGAAGTCCTTAAACTCTTGAGAGACATACTCTCCACCATTGTCGCTTCTCAAGGCTTTGATCTTCTTCCCTGATTCTTTCTCAACCAAATATTTGAACTCACAAAACTTTGAGAAGGTTTGGTCCTTCTTCTGCATGAAATAAATCCAACATTTACGAGAAAAATCATCAATGAAAATCACATAATACCTTTGTTTCGCGGTGGATGCTGTCGAGAATGGTCCACACATCAGTATGAACTCGCTCTAAGATTACTTCAGCTCGACTGTCTCGATCATGAAAGGAAGACTTGGCGTACTTTCCCAATGTACAACCTTTGCATGTGTCCACTTGCTCAAGTTTACCTTTGGGAAGTCCAGTAGAGATCTGTTGCATTATCTTCAAGGTCCCATGATGCAAGTGGCCCAACTGCCTATGCCATAACTCGCTAATGTCTTGGCTTTGCACCAATTCTGCTTTCGAACTCAATGCAACACAGTCATCTACCTCTAGTTTATAGAGATTCTTCACTCGAATCCCAATCCTCTTGGTCTGACCCATGGCTATGTGTCTTAGGAACGCCTTTCCTTTACTGAAGACAACATCGTAGCCTTTGTCCTCCAACATTGTGACCGATACCAAGTTCTTCTTCAGTCCAGGCACATACTTTACATCAGTCAGGGTGAGAGGAGCTCCATGCTCCCTCTGAAAAGCAACCGTGCCTTCTCCTAAAACACAGTACTTCCCATCATCACCCATCTCTATGTGCATCTTGAGGTCTTTCTCCTCCAAGGTACTGAATAAACTTTTATCGTCGGTCATGTGGAATGAGGCTCCACTGTCTAGATACCAAACACAACCCACCATCGATGAAACCATGCATGCGATGAGGGTAAAATCCAATTCGAACTGAGAGGCTAATGCCTCACCTTCTGATCCTTTCGAGGATCCCTTCTTGGATTTCTTCAATGGGAAATTAGTTGCATAATGGCCCACCTCATGAAAATTAAAGCATCTCACTTTAGATTTGTCAATCTTCTTCCCTCCATGAGAAGAATTCGATTTGGAATGGGAAGCCTTCCCTTTCCCTTTCCTTGCCTTACTTGCTAAGGCCAGATTTTCTTCATCATCATGCTTAGATGAAGAACCATCTCTTGTGCTCCTCCTAATCTCCTCTTGCATCAGATCTGACCACAGTCGTTCCCAATCTGACAGTTTCTCTCTTCCATTCATAGAGTCCTGGTAGTTATTCTAGCTCTTTGGAAGACCGAGGAGAGCAAAGCTCACCATATCATCATCGACTATCATTATTCCCACACTACCAAGCTCATCTCTATAGGTGGTGAGCTTTTTCAAATATGTAGAAATAGTGTCACCCTTCTCCATCTTGATTTTCTGAAGCTTATCCTTGAGCGCTATTTTCCTCTAGTCGCTATTTTTCTGATATAGGTCCTTCAATGTCTTCCACATTGAAAATGGAGTCTCCTTCCCATGGAGACCCGAGACAATATGGTCCCGAACTCCCTCCAGAAGAATCCTTCTCGCCTTCGCCACACACTTCTTCCATTCAGCGAATTCTTGTGCATTGGCTGTAGCTGGCTTGGGGATTTCTTGATCAATGAAACCCTTCAAACCATTGTCTTTTGATACCGCTTCCATGCGATCCTTCCATGCTATGTAATTCGAGCTGCCATCTAGAGCATACTCGAGTCTCAAGCCATTGAACACCATTGGTGAACTTTGATGTGTGATAAGAATTCGATTTTGTACCTGCAACCAAGAACTTCAAACTTCGAATTTCCCTTCTCAGTATATTGTTCATAGCTCTGATCACCTTTGCTCCGATACCATGTAGAAATTCTCATTGTAGATTAACCTGATAATGCAATATACTAAAGAAAAATACTTTAATCTACTTCTATAATCAAACTTATGGACGCTTAATCGATTTGAGCAAGATCAAACAGAACACATATAACAGAGAAGAAGAATTAATACACATGAAACACATAAAATACTCACGGGAAAGCCTACTTAGCTAAAAACCCCACTATCTATATTATCATACAAGGTGGAAATACATCAATATTACACAAAGCTTTAGCTCTCACAGATAGCCAACTCTCAGTACAATCCTCGTAGATGCTCACAGGCAATCAAGGATTATCACAAACCTTCTCCTCTGCCCTCCAAGCCTCCTATTTCCTTGCTTTGTTTCTCCTGGATGATCCTACTGTTACCAAGTGTAACACTGATCTCACACCCTGTAAAACTGCGTAATCCTCAAGGAACCTTGTTCCTTCTACATGGATGAGTTTCCTTTATAAGAAAACTCATGCAACTGATAGTACAATGTCCCTGTCTTTAATCTCAACTTGATCTTTCTCAGAATAAACACGCATGAGTTATATATGAGAGAATCTTCAATTATCTGGAGTACACTAGTTTGATACATGCATGCATTAACTGACTGAACTCACAATTAGTTCCTCAAATTGTTTGGAACTAATTTAACTGGACATAACTCAATTAATTGAGCTAACTAATTACAACTCATCCTTATCTCCTTAATTAAGGTATAACTTCCTTAATTTAAGGGATAACTATTGCATGACTTCACAAAGATTTCTAGCTTGAATTTCTCCAACTTATTAACTCAAGATGAATTAATTAATTATTTTTCAAGGAGCTGGTGAGACTAAATTCGAATTTTAATTCAAGGACAAATTAAAATTGAAATATTCTTGTTGCCACATTTCAACAACATTAGTGAAAATTTAACTTTGAGCACGGAAATACTTACACATCGAGGTGATCTTAGGTCACCTCTAAGTGCAACAATAATAAAGGATTTCCATATGTATATATATATCTATATATATATATATATATATATATATATATATATATATATATATATATATATATATATATATATATATATATATATATATAATTTTATTGAAAAATAAATATGTATTTTTTAATATTATCTATTTATTAGTGATTAAAATATAGAATTCAAAGGTCCCATATGTAACAATCTGGAATTAAATATACAACTATTCAACTATTTATCATAGAATTTTGGAAAAACTACGAGCAAAGAAGAGTTACTAGCATAGAATTTTCGTAAAAATACGAGCAATTACTTGGCAATGAAGAGTTACCTATAACGACTATTTATCATAGAATTTTCGGAAAACTACGAGCGAAGAAAAGTTACTTGTAACGACGATAGACCTTACTTGTGATCTCCAAGTTGTAACGCTACTCTACTCGGATCCTACTGACAACAACAAAGTTTTGTAGACGATTCTCCACCCAACCATAGGCTTTGCTACACATAATATTTCTATAGCTAGCCAACCCCGAGCCCTCAATTAACAACAAAGTTTTGTAGATGATTCTCCACCCAACCATAGGCTAATCTTTTTATAGCTAGCCACTCCGGAGCCCCTCAATCAAGTACTACTGCCAATGAATCGTTTGTCTCACAACATTTTCCTTCAAAAAAAAGAATAATGCTTCTCATCTCTCTTTTCGTCCATTAAATAAAACTAATGGAAAGGGATTGAAAAGAGATCCCTATGCAAACAATCCATGTCTCAACATACTAACTTTCTTTTTTTAAAGTCTTACTTAATTCAATTTTTTTTTTAATTTAAGTTTTGCTTATTTTATTCTTTTTAGTTTTGTTAACTTATTCTTAGTATTTTTATATATATTTATTTATAACATCAATTTATTATATATTATTATTATTCACTATTACTATTTTTTATTTATTGTTTACTATTCTTATATTATTTTTTTATTATTTATTGTTTTATTTACTTGTATATTAATATTATTATGGTTAAATTTTGTTAAAAGTAAAAATAAAGATTAATACATCTTATTCATTGGCATGTTGAGAGATGTATTTTACATTCTAGTATAAAATATTGACTATAGTAGAAACAAAATCAGTGTACATATTTGGATAGTTTTGAATATATATATATATATAGACCCTACTAAAATATTTCAATGTCAAGAAAGAAGTAATTGAACATAATGAAATTTAGCTTGAGATGTGTAATTCATTCAATTTTTAATATAAAATTGAGATCTCTTGATTTAAAATAGATTAATAACAAAAAATTATTTCGATATTCATTTGTGAAGTAAAATATTTCTATATAAACATTTTAAAATCTTATCTGTATATGTATATATATATATATATATATATATATATATATCCCTTTCAAATTCTGAGGCAGACAGATTATCAAAGAATGCTTTGGATTTGGAGCTTGATGGTTTACATGTATCTATTAAATTGCAGGAGACTTGGCTCGATGCTGGGAACTTTCCAATCCCTTGCTAGTACTTGGACTTCTCTATTCCAAGAATTTTTCCTATCTCCAGACTGCATACTATCTCCTTAGGTTGATTCATGGTGACATTACCCAATATTTCAGATGATTGCTTCAGCAACTTTTTTGGATGATTTTTTATGGCAATACCCAATATCTTAGATGACTGCTTAGCATTTTTTTTGTTTTATGATCGAAGACTCTATCCATGTGATGCTTGAAATCCTATAGATAGTCTTTAAGAATTTGAAGATCTGCGAGAACTTCTTTATACGTGAATATATATCTGTTTTTTTCATCTGAAAAAAGAAAGAAAGAAAGAAAGAAAGAAAGATCACCCATTTCATTAGGTTGTAAATGTGTCCATCATAATTATGTTTTAGAAAATTGCCGCAACTTGATTTTACAAGCTAATTTTAACTTTGGGTAAACAATGCGTACTAGACAAACGTGCATAAATTGTCCAATAAGATACATGTCACTGAGATTTAATTATGTATATCCCAAATGGTTGGAATTTGACACGGAAATTGCCCATCATGGAGTGATTTGCCCTTCACATACAAGTTAAAAAATTACAAAACCTTAAAAAAACAAACTACTTAAAACTATGAAACTATAAAAAAAACAAAAAACACATGTGGGAAACTCTGAAAAATCAAATTTGAAATAATGATCTTATTTGAAATTGCAACCCTGATCCCAAACTCCAACTTATACAGTATTCTACAAACAACTATCCAATAACTAAAATCGTCTACCTGACGCTGGATTGGCTTGCACACTTCGTTTGTCAATCATGTGAGACTACAGGTTAGCAGTGTTGAAATTCGAATATATACAGACATATATTAATTAATTAATTAATTACAGTTCATTAAAATAGGCCTACTGGCTAGGGTTGTGCTCGTGGCCTTGGAAGTAAGCGACGTGGTGATAGGCCAACTGGCTAGGATTGTGCTCGTGGCCTTGGAAGTAAGGGCCACGTGGTGATTGATCATGTTCCCTTGCCAGCAATTTCCAATGCAATGTGTTTCCCCATTCGAGACAGAATATTGGTGGCCACTACACTTACCATTCACTTTCTAGGTCACCAAAGAATTTAGTCCATGGAACATTCAGGTGCATTTACCTTATGTGATTAAATGAAGGAAAGTTTTGTATGGTAGTATAATTGGTAAAAAAATATATGGGTAAGTCTGTGAATTTAATGTTGTTGTCCCCGATGGTTGGGACCGAGTAATATTGCTCTCTTCATCCGCATTTGAAACACGTCTATACATGTCGGTCGGGTTGCTGTATACAACGTATGTAAAAGTTTTGCTGAGTTGTTATCAGTTGACGCAACTATTTGTATTAATATGGTATCATGTTGTAATATAATATACAGATATTGTATCATATTATAATATAATATTTCTACTATATGGATTTCCCCTTTAAAGTTTGTGAATTTAAGTTATCGGAAGTTCAATCTACCAAACATATTTTACCAACTAAATTAAAAAAAAAAAAACCTTAATATTTACTAAACCAATTAATATAAAACCTAAATCAGGATCCAAGTAAAAAAAAACAGTTTTAAATAAATTTCACCCCGCAAAATATCTAAACATAAACCACTTACTGTGCCGCTGAAATTCGGTAAAGAAAAATCCGACAAAATTCCATGGATCCAGCTGCATATGCATCCTTACACAGACACATACCGATTTGGAGACGTGACAGATCGTGTAACAGTTAAAAAGCATGAGAACCACATATTCAAAGTGAAAAATAGATGAATAATTAAATTTGAACCACAAAGTAAACATGAAGACACCCTCATCGGTTACGCCCCCCGTAGGCCTCTCTAGAGGTAAGGAGCCTATGCCATCTCCTACGCCTTTTAATTCCCCGACAGAATCTCCGGTGAACAAATCTGATAGCGACATTGATATTCTCCTCCAGAGGAATCCACCGATCCTTGAACCTTTAACCATCCATAAACCCTCCTTTCCCTCCATCAGCCCCAACTCTGCAAAGAATATCACCGTCCGGAAAAAGAAGAGAGGGGATTCTCGCCATTTTAGAGGCAGAACAATTGTTTCAGATTATGGCATCACAAACCTCTCCCTTGTTGAAGTTCCAATCACTGATTCTACTGCCCCCCAGCCTCTTAGAGCATGTATGGCTGGACAGCCATCTAAATGACTTTCTTGACTTCCCTGAATATCAGGGGTTTGGGTGCCGCCCCAAAATTTCTGGCGCTAAAAGAGATATTCGTATCTGCCCACTCTCATATCATCTTCATCCAGGAAACAATGCACTCAAGTAAGGTTTCAATAGCCTTCTTCAGAAGAATGTTTCCGACCTGGTATATGGTTGCTTCTGATGCTGACGGCTTGTCGGGTGGACTGGCAGTCTTGTGGGACCCGACATGGGTCAAAGCTAAAGCCTATAAATGTTGTGCAGGCATCCTAATCTCAGCTTCGGTCAGGGGTCGGCCCAAGATCTTAAATATTCTGAACATCTATGCGCCTTACAGGAACAAATCCTCCTTTTGGGATTTGTTGTTTGCCTCGGAAATCCTAGACATTGAATCTTTATTGATAGCAGGGGATCTTAATGTCACTCTGAATTCTAATGAATGTTGGGGCAACTGCAGGAAGTCCGACCCATTTGCTGATAGACTTCGCCTGGAATTTCTAAATAGGAATCTGGTTGATGTTATTCCTCTTAAGATGGCTCCAACGTGGGATAACAACAGAACTGGTCTGGCTTTCATTGCTAAAAGACTTGATCGTTTCATCATCAATGCCAGTATTATCGAGGAATGGGGAATGCCAGTCGCTAGCACAGGAAATGATTATACATCTGACCATCATCCCATCTTTCTTGATTGGAGGGATTCAGAATGTAAGCTGGGTTATTCCTTCAAATTTAACAGAATCTATTTGACTGATGAATCTTTCATTGAACTCATAACAAAAAAATGGGAGGAATTAAAGCAGTCGGAGAGGACTTCCTTCTCTACCTTTCGTGAAAAGATCCAATCTTTGAGGGAGGCGGCAAAGGATTGGCTAATTAAAAACAGGAAGAAGGAAAGGCGCTTGATGATATAAAAAAGGAGTTAAGGGTTTTAACAGCCACAGTGAACTTTGATTCTATGTCCTTTGATCAAAAAAATCATTTCAGATCCTTGGAGAAAATGAAACAAGCGATGCTGCTAAAGGAAGAATCATCCTAGAGGCTTAAAAGTAGAGCGATTTGGCTCAAGGAGGGCAACCGTAATACAAAGTTCTTCCATAATTTTGCAAATGCAAGGAGGCGTATAAATTCGATCTGGAAGATCGAAGATGGAAATGGAGGCTTCTTATATTCACAACATGATATTTCGATGGAGGCTACAAGGTTTTTCCAGGAGCAATACAAGCGGCGGTCAAATGAGATAAACGATGTCTTCTGGATGATTGATCAAGTACCTGTTATGTTTGATGAAGCCGCTAATGCAGAATTTTTCAAGCCCATCTCGGAAGAGGAACTTCATGGAGTCATAAAAAAGTTTAAAAAGGACAAAAGTCCTGGGCCGGATGGTTGGCCGATTGAATTCTTCTCTCACTTCTATGATTTGTTTAAAGACGATTTGCTGGGGATGGTGGATGCTACCCGTATGTCAGGGAATATAAACAACGCTCTCACTGCTACATTTATAGCGCTTATCCCCAAAAAGGAGCAGTCTGAATCGTTTGCGGATTACAGGCCAATTGCATTATGTAATATTCTCTTCAAAATCATCTCAAAGATTATTGCAGAGAGAATGAAACCGGTCCTCAACTCCTTCATTTCCAGGGATCAACATGCGTTTTTAAAACACAGGAATATTCTTGATGCAGTCGCCTCGACTCAGGAGTGTTTATTCTCTGTCTTAACAAAAAACATTGATGCTGCTATTCTAAAGGTTGATCTGGAAAAGGCATATGACTGTGTGGATTGGGGGTTCCTTCGTATCCTCCTTGCAAAAATTGGTCTGAGGTCTCAAGGAATTAACTGGGTGATGGCATGCGTTGAGAACGTTCAATACTCAGTCATCATTAATGGATCCCCTTCATCTTTCTTTCAGGCGGAGAGAGGACTGCGCCAAGGCTGTCCTCTCTCCCCTCTTCTCTTTATCCTAGTCATGAATTCTCTCAGTACTCAGATCAACAAAGCAGTTGCTGATCATCGATGCGCTCCGATCAAGATTTGTAAGAATATTTTTCTTTCTCATAACCTGTTTGTTGATGACATTCTTATCTTTGCTATGCTCTGCAAATCAAGCTGGATATGCCTCAATGGTATCTTTCAAAAGTTTCAATCCGCATCGGGCTTGGTCATCAACAGGGCCAAATCTATCTTGTATCACAACGACTCAAATATGGAGTTAGCGCAATGGATTGCAGCATTATTTGGTATTAATTTGGCATCAATTAAAGACGACTTTAAATATTTGGGCTTTCTCCTCAAGCCAAAAGGGAATCGCAAACAGGATTGGTCTTGGCTGATTGACCGTTTCTACAAAAAAATTTCAAGATGGGAGATGCGATTCCTATCCCTGGGAGGCAGACTTATCCTGGTTCAATCTGTTCTTTCTCAACTTGCGGTTTATTGGGCTCACCTCTATTTTTTGCCTGCTTCTATTGTTAGCAAAATGGTCTCTTTAAGTGCAAATTTTCTATGGGGTGGAAGTTCTCATCTTTCTAAGATCCACTTAGTAAAGATGGATTCCATCTCTAGACCGAAGAGGTCTGGCGGATGGGGTCTTTTACATTTGCGGTCTTTCGGCAAGGCCCTCCTCTGCAAATCTCTCCATAGAGGCATCTTTGGTGAAGGCAAATGGAGCTCCATTATCAAACAAAAATATTTGAAAGGTAGGTCCATGGTATATTGGTACAGGAAGAAGTCTCTGGGCTCGAAAAGGGGATCTGCTATCTGGCTCAGCTTCAGAAAGGTACAGGATCTCTTCCTCGATTTTCTAAGATGGCGTATCTCTTCCGGCTCGAGCATCCTTATCGGTTTGGATTCAACTGTATTTGGTCTGGAAGCAATGCTCACTCCCGAACTGATTTCATTCCTGCACACAAGGGGTCTCTTCACTTGGAATAAATTGATTCTGTCTTGGTCCTCATCCTCGCCAACCTGGAAGGATGCAGAGGATCTCGGTCTGCCTCTCTCTCTGCGACAAATATGGGTGTCGGCGGTAAAGAATTTCGCTGATAAAGGTATTAAACAGACAGGTTACAAAGATGAATTGGTATGGTCAATGCCGAATTCCTCTCAGCCAGTTCGTGTAAAGGATTTATATGAAGCTGCCTCGACAAATCTTCCGCTGCGGCCCTCACCCATCTTTCCTTCCAAATTCTGGAAAGCATCCTGCCCGCTCAAGGCAATTTTATTTTCATGGCTGATTTTTTCCAATCGGAACCTCACATGGGAGGTCCTTCAAAGAAAAGGATGGACGGGTCCAGGTAGATGTGTCATGTGTCGTCAGGCGTCCGAAACTAATGTCCACATGTTTTTTCAGTGTCCGGCATCGGCCCAAATCTGGTATGATCTCTCCTTATCTCATGGTTTTCCTTACCAGGTTTTCTCTTCTGTTCAGGAGGGCTTCAAGTGGTGGAGTGCCCAACGTCCAGCATGGAGATCGTTATTCATCATCACGTGTTGGTGTCTCTGGAAATGGAGGAATGCCTGCATCTTTCAGGATTCCAAGGCTCCTATTGCCTCTGTGCTGGTTTATATATCTGCTATGCTTGGTCCCGCTTGATATGTTTGGCTCTTCTTCTCATGATTTCTTTCTTCTCAGGAATTTTCTTTTCTTCTCTCACAGTTTTCTTCTGTGCTCTATGTGGATCTTATTTCACATAAATCTTCTCTCCTTTTTGGATGATTATCAAGGATATGTTTTGATATATATGGTTTTGACATATGGATTTTGTAACAGCTCAATCTTGTTATATGCCCAGATTTTCTAGCATCTGCTAGTCTACAGCTATTATCTACAGGATATATACAGGATCAGCCGGCCGAAATGTTTTGGCTTTTTATGTAACAGCTCATTATATTTTCTTAATATAATATATGATGATTTTCTCTCTGAAAAAAAAGAATTAAATTTGAAGCAGAAGTAAACATGATAATTGTACGAAAGTAACTAACTGTGAGAGTTTCTACTTGTTACTAGTGTATTAGGACACTTAATTTTGATTTCCAATATTTCAAATTTATAAAAATGGTACAGAACAAAATGCAATTATAACAAAGAATGTCAAAATAAAAATAAAAATCATATATTCGATTAAAACTCGTAAATATATTATTGAGTAATATAATTTTTTAATTAAATCTAAATCAATTTTAGAAATATTTAATTATAAGACTCAATTCATTATAATATTATGTCAGGTAAACAAATAAATAAAATTAATAATTATTAATCAGTTGGTTCGAAATTAAATTAAAAATAAAATCAGTAAGGTTAAATTATTTAAAATAAAAATAAAATTATACATTTATATATTTAAAATAAAAATAAAATAATATATATTGATGATATGCCAAGGCTAGTCCCTATATAGATGGAAAAAGTACTAATCACTTAGGATCATGGGTAATGCTTGTAAATATTGTTATGGTAGTTCAAATAAAATGTATGTTATAGAGTCAATTTACGATTGGCAGTTTTTGGGCTCCAAGTTTTGACAACCCATGTTCTTGCCAATTCTTATGTAATAAAATTGTTTGAGTGAAATGAACACGTGCGCGCGCACACACACACACACATATATATTTTAAATCAGCGTATATCCATCTTAACTCCAAATCAATCAAGTGTCAAGAGGGATCAAACCTCTTGATGTGCAAATATTTCCTCAAGTCTTACACTAAAAAAAGGTTTTCATCTTGATAGATTTGATCCCTCGGTTTGCATCTTAATAGATTTAATCCCTCTCGACGCTGGATAGATCCGGAGATAAGATGGATCTAGACTAGTATCTTATAGGTGCATAATTACACTATATAAATCCCTAATTACATTTTAAAAGAAATAATATAACTAACTTGATTCTAAAATGTTCTAAACTAAAAGTTAAATCTTATACATACATAGCTTGTGATTTAAATGTTTAATTTTTCATTTCAAATGATGATTTTATTTACAAAACCCTCCATTGTAGTCGTGTCCAAATTTCAAATTTGATAATATATCCCTCTCAATTCAATAAATACTTGTATACTTTTGTAGTGATTATGTAGTGATTTAGGGGCCATGTGTGGCTTGTGACTATCAAAGCTTTAGCTAAGCCTTTAATTATTATTATGTTTTAGTCTCAACTCATAACTTGGATGATGGCATCCATCTTTGTTGTACCGAAACCTTGAATAAGGGTCCATTTTCCTTTTGTAATTAAAGTCATAGGGCCATGTCATGGTATTGGGTATCATGCATAGATCAATTAGTTTTAAAGGGATTTTTCAAGGCTCTAAACATTTCATTGTAAAACATGACATGGCCATGAGACTTATTCTTGGTGTGTCAAAACCATGAATTTGAATTCATATCTCTCTTGGGCCCAAGGTTCACTTTCTAGAGCTTATGTCATGGTTTAAGGATCATTGTATGTTCCATTAGCCTTGAAAGAATTGGTCAGGGCCTTAATCCTTAATTTTTCACTCCAAAACATGCCATAAGAAACAAAATATATTTTCCAACATTTAAAACTTAAAATCAAGTTAACAGTCCCTTTCATCGGTGAAATATTCTTTTTATAAGACTTTTTTCATAATCAAGTGCCTTATGAATTGCATTGACCCTTAAAGTAATTGGTTAAGGCATTAGCTCCAAGTTATTTAGCCCTAAAACATGGCTTGGATCATGAGACACGTCTTTTTTATGCTCAATTTCAAATTTTGACACATATCTCTCTTTTAGCAAACATATTCCTTCAACAAGATCTATTTAATGTTTTGTGATCTATAAATTGCGATGGATATTCCACTAAATAGTTTCTCACAATAAAACTGATAAATTTATATTGAAAATCAAAATCTATAATATGCGAGTTATTTTCCTTAGATTTTTGGAGTTGTATAGTTATTGTTTATATGCATGTAATATACGAAATGCAAAAAATAGAGAACAAATGAAAATATAATCACTCACAACCATAATAACACAAGATATGACCTAGGAAACCCTTTCGAGAGAAAACCCAATTAGAAGGTGAGGATTCTTTGCTTTTCCTTTCTCTTTGAATAACAATGAATGCAAGTAAAAATAAGTGAGACCCGTGGCCCAAGGATTGCCATAATGCATAAACCCTCTATATTTCTATCTATCTCTCCCTATCCACTCTTGACTACTCTACTTGTTAATGGAACAAAATAGACTTGAATAGAATGGAACCTCTTTCCTCCTAGTGGTTTGATTATAACATGTCTTGATAGCCTACTAGTGATTAAGTTTGACTCCTTCAATTCTTAACTTTATAATATCAACTCTTTTAGAGTTTTCTTTATCTTAATCATGTAGCTACCCCCTCCCCTTTCCATGAATAATGGGGGATGACATGGCATTATCTCGATTCAATGTGGTCAAATTAAGAAGGTCAACTTCTAGGGGGCATAACTTTTGCATAAGATTGCAAAATTTGAGGTGATTCTTGAACCATTAGAAAGGTATATGTGTGTATAATAGTGCTAGGGTGGGAAATGCTTGGGCAAAAAAAGTTAACCCCAAGAAATGTTGTTTGATGCCTCAAACTACTTTTATAAGGTTTCAAACCCCAATTCACTAAGCACGGACCCGTGGAAAAATGATCTTGTGAATTGATTCCTCCACCTTTTCCACTCTAAAAGCATTAAGATGGATGAAAAATAATATAGTGATCTATTTCGAATAATTTTGGGCCCATGTATAGCCATAGAAACCAAAAAACATTTATTAGGAACTTAGTCCCATGGCTTTGGCCATGAGACCCAACCTTATTTTAACTAAAACTCAAAATAGTTCTCATATTCATATAATAAGTTGATTTTGTTTTCTTTTTTTCTAAGTAACCTATGTCATAATTTGGGTCATTGTACATGGTTATTGATGTTTAAAATATTACATAATGGACCGAATTTCTTAGTCCAAACACATGATTTAGTGACATGAAAGTCGTGATGAGTATTCCATTAAAAAAATTTGTCACAATACATCTTACAAGATTCTATAATCTCTTTTTATATATATTTTTTACCTTATATTTGATCTGATATTCACCGTGTGAGTGACATCAGTTAAAGATTTATTGAACTAAGGTATTACAGACTCATGTGCTGGCATGTGTTCTGTGTTATTGAAACAACAAATTGATCAAATTGCCAATACACAGACAATAAAATGGAAAGACAGCAGAGCAATACAATAAGCAACACAAAGACACAAACAATTTTAATAAGGAGTTCACCCTATTCTCCAGGGCTACGTCTCGAGTCCAACTTTCAGTGGTGGCCTTGTTTTATTGTGCCTTTGGGCAGAGAATTTATAATACAGGGACTTAATGTGAGTTCACCTGAAGGATGTTTTTGCTTGGCAAGGTGGTTCTTGGATTCCCCAAGCCACTGGAGTACACCGACTCTTCTTCTTCCTACTAGCTCTGTGACCTTCTAGTCTATAGTGGAAAGAGGCAATTGTGATGCTCAGTCCAAACAGATTTGTTACACAAAAATATCGTCACCATGATTATTTGCAGTCAGTATGGGTCTATCACCACTTGTATTGTCCTCCTAAGCAAGTCTCAAACCTCAGCTCTTCAAGTCAAGCTTTGAAAATGAGAGAAAGACATTGAAAATCAACAAAGCTCTGGTTCCGCACTTTCTCTCACTGTTGCCTGCGGTCCCGCACCTTCTGTTCACAAAAACTGCGGACCTGCCCGCTCTGTCCCTAAAGGTGTGGGTGTGAACCCCTGTGAAAGTCAAAAAGGCGCAAGTTTATTCTAAAAAAGTCACTTTGGGTTAATTCTAGATGATTCTAGAAGGAATTTTGACATGGATTGGCCGCTCTTAGGTGGTTCATGCATCCCAAAAGAGAAGGAGCTAATCCCTTGATGAGAGGAGCTATCCCTTTGAAGGAGGGCTTTATCCCTTTGAAGGAGGACCTAGTAACTTCCCTCCATTGCACTATAAATTAAGGCATTGGGTTGGTTGCTAGGGAGGTTAGAAGCTGAACATTTTTGAGGGTAAATGCTGGTGGAATTAAGACGTCCTAGTTAAGCTTGAGAGGAGAGATCACATACCTTTTTGGCTTCATTGGGAAGAGAGTGAAACTTGTCAAAGTAGAGGAGACTTCTTGCTGGACCCTGGGAGGAGCTTGTATAGCGTCAAGGCACAGGTTGTAAAGTTCTTCTTTGATTTGAATTAATACAATCAGATTCATTTTTCTCAACAAATTGTCTCATGTCATTTGTTTCATGAATTCCTCGACTTTCATGTTAAATATGTTTTATGATATCGGCTTTTCAGGTGCTATTTAATTTGTTTGCTTGTTTGTGTTTGCAGATTTGCGACAAGGGAGCTCATTTGGATCAAAGGAGCGAGGCTTCCACAAACTTGCGTTGGACCTAAGGTAGGCCTAAAACACTTGCGTGCCTTTGTTTATAAATGCATATTTAGAGAAATATAGTTTGTGATTGGCTTGCTTGTCACTAGGTCTTCTTTAGATTCTAGGAAGGTCTATCTTGTCCGCAAGATTGACTCATTCCGTGTGACAAAATGGCAACTCCACTGGGGACTTGATTTTTTCCTTGTTTTTACTTTGACCTGAGAAACTGTGTTTTTGTTTCTGTTTTTGGCTTGTTGTGTGTGGAATTGGGTAGAAATAGTAGATCCAGGGTTATTTTTTGTTTTTCATAACTTTGGGAGAGGACCGCACCCTAGGCTTTTGACACAGTGCGTACTTATCCGCACTTTTGCTTTTAGCACAGAGCGGTACCGCACCTGTGTTAACTGTGGGCCTGCGGACCCTGTCAAAATTTTGGAAAACCTAAGATTTTCTCTGTTAGTCAGCTTAGTTTTTGTTTAGAAGTTATTATCCACTGCCTAGACCTGCATATAACCTGTCAGAAGCTTTCCTTAGGTTTATTTCATTGGTGTTAGGGTTTTAGGTGAAATTCCTAGAAGTTTTGCTTGTTGGGTTTGTTTTTCATCTTGATCTTGTAGTAGCTCTGAGCTTAGAAGCTGTAGGAACCTTAGATCACCTTGGATTCTACCAGCCTTCTTATGAGTCTGACCATTTGTGAAATCTTCCCTTGTTGAGGAATCCACCTTGTGTTTTCTCTTTACAAAACTTCGAAAAGCTTCTGTTTAAAAGTTTGGATTTCATTTTTAAAGAAGAAAACAAAATTAGTTGTTTTTGACTTATTTGTGATTCTGCATAAACTGGTCCTTAGTTTACATCTAGCTAAGTAAAACATCCTTAAAAAAGACATCTTGTAGGCTTTGACTTCAAATAGGTTTTTATAATTTATAGATCTCAAAGTTAGTCGTTTTCATAGTTTTGAGTGTTTTATAAACAAAATAAAAAATCTCTTTTGGAAAAGTTTGTTTTTTGTAGTGGTTGAGTGCTTTGAAAAGAAAAGGGAATTTTTTGTGAAAATAACTAGTTGTCTCGTTTTGAGTGCGTTGGAAAGGACAAAAGCTCTTCTTTTAATTTGTTTGTTAAGAAAGATTTGTGTTTACAAAGTATTTGCATTCTCAAACTCTTTCCTAGCTAGAAGTTCATCGAAGGGAAAAGATTGTTTAATCATATTAAGTGCATTTTTAGTGATTTTGAGTCGAGTCTTCATACCACGAGTTTCATCTCCGCACCTCTTGACTTAAACAAAAACCAATAAAAATAACGCTTAAAGTAAAATTCATCTAGTAATATTTTTATTTCTAGGGCTTTGATACACCAACATAGCTTAGGCTAGTGTCTTGGAGTAGGAGAGTAATTAACTCTCCAAGACAGTAAAAACAAACAAGTAGTTGTATCTTGTGGTAGGGAAGAAATCCAATTGTTGCATTTATGCTCTGAGAAAGCTCCTCTTAAAGGAGAAGCACGAGATTGTGTTCGAACCAGTGTGGGAATCAATCCTTCCTCATTGGGAATGACGCTAGATATTCACGTATTAAAAACGGTAAACCTCGGATTAACCATTGTCGAGGAGCCTGGGGTTACTTGTTGGTAAACCTTTGATTATGTCAAGGAGCCTTCAAGGGGATTGAGCTTGCTCTCTGCCCTTGCGTGCGTATCGGATCGTAGATTACTCCCCCAGGTATATTTGTTTTAGTTGGTAACCTTAGTGACCATATTCTTTAGGATTCTTCCTAAGGTGACAGTGGTGGGAAGATCCCACTGTACCTGGAGCAGACGTCGGCTAGACTCACTTGGATTTTCTGGGGGGTTCTCTTCACTCGAGACGGTTAAGTGGAGGAACTTGTGCCAGTCTATTCATTAAGCAGGTTGCCGGGGTAACTGTTCCAACCGCCATTTCTGTATTGAATTCTGCGACATTGGATTTCATCACCAACTAGTGTTTTCAGTACGGAAAGTTACTGTTTGTGTGTGTTTGATCTCCTAGATTCTTTAGGCGTGTGATTCAAATTTGTTTGGTTCTTTAGAGGCTTTAGGTGGTTTTCATTGAGATTTTACTTTGTTTGTGTGTGAAGTAGTTAAAATTTTTTAACCGTGGCTGAATTATCGAGGAAGTCCCGTAGACTTCGAGGCCAACCTCCTGAGTTTTCACCGAGCCGGCCTGAAGGGTTGCGAGTTCTCGTAACTCCTAGAGACAGTAGAGTTGGGTCACCTGAAGAAGGAGAGTCTTCTTTGGTGGTACATCCTGATTTTCAAGCTCTAGTAGCAGATTATAATCCACAATCAGTGTCTGTTTCCGAAGTTACTGGTAGCTTTTCATCTACTAGTGATATAGGTGAGGAACCTGAAATATTTGAACCTGAAAGTGAATTTGCTGCTACTCTGACATCGGGGTTTGCTTCTCCAGCTTCTAGTGGTTCTGGTTCACCTAGGGTAGAAAGAATAATTACCCAAAATCTTCCTTCTGGACTTATAGCTATCGAAGAACTTACTACTCCGGAAGAGGAAGTAGGCATCTCTATCCCTGAAAATCAACCCGCTATTGAACTAAGGGAACGTGAATCAATTTTTTACAGTCCACCTAGGAGCAGTGCTTGGTATATTTCTTTGACTAATTTCTTAGAAAATCCAGGGTTAAGTTTTTCACCACCTCGTGTTCCTTATCACCCAACACCTAGAGGTTATTATCCTCCATTAAATATGTCAAGACAGTCGTCCATGTTTACTCAATCACCAGAATCCTTTTTGTACGTCGGTCCTTCTGTTCCCTTTGGGTATCAGTCACTTTCTGGTACTTTTTCGGGAGCATCTCCTCAACCCATTGAACAAGGGTTATTAACTGGAAGCAATGGTACTAAGCCGTTGAGCGTAGAAGATGTTCTCATGATGTCAGGTACTATTCCTAATCCTCAACCTCAAGGTGGCCAGTTACCGCCTAGGGGGCAGCCTCAAAATCCTCAATTATCGCCTGGGGGGCAACCTCAAGGTACCCAATTTGCGCCTGGGGGGCAACCTCAAGGACAATACATACCTACGGGATAGTATGTTCCTCAAGGTCAACCCCAGACTCAATATGTACCCCAAGGTCAACCCCAATATCAATTTATACCTCAAGGTCAACCCCAGTATCATTACGTGCCTCAAGGGTATCAACCCCAAGGTCAGTACTCGAACCAAGGTTTCCAACCACCCTCCAGTCAATCATATGTTCAAGGAACGGGAAATGTACCTTTGAATTATCAATCCTACCCTCAACCTGGTTATGGTCCTCAATATTCTCAACATGTTATGGGTCCGTACCTCGGAATGAATTTAGTGTGGGATCCATCGCAAACTCAACAGGTCTTGCAGCCGAATGTACAATTGTCATCTCAAACTGGACAACCCTTAGTTTCTGGTACACCCCAGCAACCTATCCAGTCTTCTATTCAAACTTCTGTACCTTCGGTAGTTTCTCAGCCTGGGCCTAGTACGCCTCGTACTCCACCTCAAACGACTGCTGCAACTGCCGCAACATCTGTTCAGTCTACCCCACCTACTTCTGGAGTATCGATAGCTCTGGTTTCTACTATTCATGTATCTACTCCTCAGACATATTTACTTCCGTCTGGATCCATGATTCAAACTTTGGTTCAGATGCCTGTAGGACAACTTGTTTCAAGTACGGTTGTCACAAGTCAACCACAATTTACTTATCAACCATACCAGGGACAGTACCAATTCGGTCCTGCTGTGCAGTAACCAGTCTATCAGTATCAACCGTACCCTGGGTAAACATATCAACAACCTCAACAACCCAAGTACGGTCCGGTTAATCCTGGTTTTCCGGGAGGATACAATATCCCAAATGCAATTCCTATTCCTAGTTATCCTGGATATCCTCCTCCTGGGGCTGGTCTCATGACCCAAAGTTTTAGGGACCCTAATCGTCAGTTACCGTTTATCGCAACTTTGGACTTGCCTGACTTGTCGCGCCTGACGAACGATCCCATTAATTATCTTCCGTCTGCCAATGCCGAATAAGTTGCCTAGTGATATTCCTAAGTTCGAAGGCAAATCAGGAGAGGACCCGTCGAACCATGTGATGACTTATCACCTCTGGTGTGCGTCTAACTCCATTTCAGATGATTCAATCTGTCTAAGGCTTTTCCAGCGCACTCTAATTGGTCTCGTGGCCAAGTGGTATATTGAGTTACCGCGAGGCACTTTTTATAATTTTAGTCAGTTAGCTACCTCGTTTTTAACTCATTTTCAGTTGCCAGTCAGATATGAAAATGGCACGGAGTTACTAACTTCATTAAAGCAATCGACGTCCACTTATATTTCAGATCATATTCATGAATGGAGACGTTGATGGTGTTTAGTGAAGGTTTTTATTCCGGATCAGATCTTGGCTGAATGGTTTTTAAAATCTTTGTTGCCAAAGATCACTGAAGATGTAGCTAAGGCCGGAGTTGTTACTGAGGAGCAAGTAATTGCTCAAGAACAGTACCTTGACTTGGTCTATACTCAGTCAGGTACTTTACACGAGAAAATACCCGATCTTCCCAAGCAAAATCAAATCGCTGCAGCTCCTTCAGGGTCTCATGCCACTGATGATATGATTGGTACGGTTAACACTAAAAGTAAGAAGAAGTCTTCCAAGAATTCTTCTCCTATCATAACCTTGCATGATTCCCCGACAGGAGATTCTTTCGTGGAGATTTCCACCGATATTCACATTGTAGAGTCATCTACAGCCAAATCAAAATTCGGTGGCAAGAAGAAAGGGAAGAAGAAAAATAAAACGAACAAAAATTCAAAAGAGAAACCTGAAAAATCGGAATCTAATGATGAAAAGCGTAAACCTCGTTATCCTTGTCTCATTTGTGACGAAGAACATTTTACAAGAGACTGCCCTCATCGTGCAGAGGTTGCGAAGATTGTCAAAGGTTCCCAAACGCCTGCTGTTTTGAAGGATCCTTTTCCAAGTCAAGACAGTAAGATGATAGGTTCTTCCTCGAGTGCTAATGAAGAACCCATACTGATGATGTCCCATGTTAGGATTGCGACTCGATCGCATGATTATGGTAGTAAAAGTCCTGTTGATGGTAAAGAAGCAGAATCTTCTCATTCTAATCCATTAGCCTCAGCTCCCGGTTCCGATCCACTACAGATCGAGAAACCTAATCCAGACTTGGTAATCAAACCGCTTGCCAAGGGTATACTTCGAAAGTCAGCTTTTAATCCACACGCGAGAGCGGCTCAGAACTATAACATTGTTGAGGATTTAGCTATTTCACCCTCAGCAATGTCGGCTTTGGAAGTGCTACAATCATGTCCAGCACAGCGTAAATTACTTTTGTCGGCTATAGGAGCTGTTGATGTTCAGGACTCGAACCTAATAATTTTCGATCTAGAAAATAGTACACCGCGCTTACCTCATCAAATGGCTTTCCAGATTCCAGTGATAGTCAAAAACAGGCCTATTCATCGGACTGTGATTGATGAGGGAGCCTCAACGTGTATTATGTCGATACAGTGTTGGAGATCACTTGGTTCTCCTTCACTAAATCAATCCCCGACGATTCTAAAGGCCTTTGATGGTCGTGGGTTTCATCCTTTTGGCATTCTACAGGATTTGCCTATAGGGGTTGAAGGAAAAACCGTTAATCTAGATGTGGAGGTGGTTGATGCCCCTCTAGATTACAACCTTCTCTTGGGTCGTAGTTGGTCTTACGCTATGACAGCTATCGTTTCATCGGTCTTTCGGGTTATAAAGTTTCCTCATAATGGAAAGATCGTAACAATAGACCAACTGGCTTACTTTTCATCCGACCCATCTTCTGAAAGTATTCAGCATGTCGGTAAAACGACTATCTCGTATAAGGATGTTGGAGTAGGACTAGTTAAAGATGTCGGTTTACTGGGAACTTTTCCTTTTCCTCCGATCAACACATCATCTTCATTTGCAACCATTCATATGATTTCGTTAGACACCATTGTTTATGATGATCCTTGGATCGTTCCTTCTAAATCTGAGATAGACTCATTTGGTGATGTCATGCCTTTGAGTCCATATGAAATTGCGTATGAGACCGTGCAATCGTTTACCGACCCATCTTCAACTGAAATTGACCTAATGAATGTGGTCTGTGAAGAATCCCTTTTCACATCAAGCTCGGATTCAATCACGTTTTCTGAACTTGTTTACTCTGATGAGCAAATTCTTGAAATCCTATGTGTAGATGATTTGCCATGGGAAGATCTCCATCACAGATCTTCATTTTTACCCGAGAATGATCGTTTTGAAAATGTTTTTCATCAATTTTTACGACTGAATATGTCATGGAACCTCAGAATCCAATGAAACATCCTGATTCAGAGTTAAATTTGGGAAACATCTCTCAAACTATTCCTATTGACATTTCGGTTAAGCCTGGAATTGTTGAGAACATTCATATAGGTGCCTCATGTATAGAAAATGAAATTCAAATATATAAGGCCCTATTTCAAGAATTCTGCGACGTGTTTGCCTGGCCCTATGAGGAAATGCCAGGAATTGATCCCGCGAATGTTGTTCATGAAATAAAGACTTACCCGGACGCTAAACCCGTCCGGCAACGTTTGCGTCAGATTCACCCAAGAAAAGCTGCTGCTATTAAAGCAGAAGTTGAAAAATTACTCAAAGCAGGTTTCATTTATCCGATCCCGTTAACGGATTGGGTATCGAATATTGCTCTGGTTAACAAAAAACAAGGGACAATAAGAATATGTATCGATTATAGGGACATTAATGGAGCCTGTCCAAAGGACAATTACCCAACTCCCTATATCAATCAAATCATTGATGATTGTGCCAGCAGCAAAATATTATCCTTCATGGATGGTTTTTCCGGATACAATCAAATCAATATTCTACCTGTCGATCAACCAAAAACGGCTTTCATTTGTCCATGGGGGACATTTGCTTATTGCAAATTACCTTTTGGGCTCAAGAATGCCGGAGCAACTTTTCAAAGGGCCATGTCTTATGCGTTTCATGACATCAAGCACATTTTTCAACCCTATCTCGATGATTTGCCTGCTCATTCATTACATCGAGCTGATCATCTCATTCATTTACGAGCAATCTTTATGAGGTGTAGGTATTATCAGATTCGGTTGAATCCACACAAGTGTGTTTTCTGTATAGAAACGGGTCGATTGCTGGGGTTTGTTGTTTCAAAATCCGGCATTCGCGTCGATCCCTCAAAGGTCGAAGCTATTGTCAAATTGCCTCCTCCTTCGAGTCTTCGCCAACTCCAAAGTTTGTAAGGGAAAGCAAACTTTTTACGACGATTCATTCCTAACTACGCCGAGGTTACAAAGGGTTTTACCCGGTTGTTGAAACAGAATACTCCATTCTATTGGGATGAGATAGCTTAGAAATCTTTTGATGCACTAAAGCACGCATTGACCCATGCACCGTTATTGCATCCTCCCAACTACAACCAGGATTACTTCTTGTATCTCGCCGCCTCTCATTCCACCATTGGAATGGTCTTAGTTTAGGAAGATGAATTCGGTACTGAACATGTGATATATTACCTTAGTCGAACTTTAAATCCAACTGAGCTAAAATACTCACATGTGGAGAAATTGGCATTGGCAGCTGTTCAAACTGTCCAAAGTTTTTGTCACTACATTTTACTATGTAAAACTACAGTAATTTCGGATTGCAACCCTATGATCTACATTTTGACCAAGCAATTGCTAGGGGGAAAGTACTCTAAATGGATTGTTATCCTACAGAAGTTCGACTTGGAATTTGAAAAATCTAAGTCTAAGAAATCTTTAGTTTTTGCGGAGTTAATATGTGACTTCCCCCGTGCTGACACGGAAACTGTGGCGGAGGAGCCCATTGCGAACGAATCCTTATTTCTAATCAGCACTTTAGATCCATGGTATGGGAATATCATCGTTTATCTCCAGACCCAATCCTTTCATCCAGGAATTTCAAGGTCAGAACGTCGAAAAATACAATTCCAGTCCCAACAATTCAGGATTATTGGAGATACTCTTTATCACCGTGGGGCGGACTCTATTTTTCGACGTTGTTTAACTCACGAGGAAGCTGAAAGGGTTCTCAATGACTATCACTCTGGAGCATGTGGCGGTCATATGTCTGGGTATGCCACAGCCCAAAAGATATTGCGCGCTAGCTACTTCTAGCCATCTTTGTTTAAAGATTGTATTACCGCGGTCCGAAAATGCCACAACTGCCAAATTTTTTATCAAAAGATGCGCGCTCCACCTGCTCCTCTCCACCCTATAATTGTCGTTGGTCCTTTTGCCAAATGGGGTATCAATTTTATTACATGTAACCCTCACTCGGCCGGGGGGCATGCGTATATCATCCTTATGGTAGATTATTTTACCAAGTGGGCCAAGGCGATGCCTACATTTGAGGCAAACGGCAAAATAGCTGCAACTTTCATGTTCAATCATATAATTGCTAGGTTTGGTGTCCCACAAGCGATTATCATTGATCATGGGCATCATTTTCGAAACGTTATGATGACTGAACTTACAGGCCAACTTGGTTTGCGTCACGATAGTTCAACTCCTTATTATCCACAAGTTAATGATCTAGTTGAATCCATCAAAAAAGTTTTAGTCATCATGATCCGACGAATCATTGGGATTCATCGGTCGAATTGGCATAACATGCTATTTTCAACGCTTTGGGCGTATCGTACCTCAGTAAAAACATCAACAGGGTTCACTCCTTTCCAACTAGTTTATGGTCTTGAAGTTGTGTTACCCATTGAATGCGAAATCCCATCATTGCAAATGGCCATCGAGTTACTTCCAGCCACTTCCGAATAGGAAAAACGTTTGTTATACTTGGCTCAATTAGATGAGAATCGACGTGATGCTGCATTGGCGATCGAGACTCACGCAAAACGTATGAAAGCTCAGTATGATCGAAATGTGACCCCTCGAAATTTTTCAGAAGGAGATCTAGTCTTAGTTTACGATCAAGCTAATGATAAATTAGGCGCTGGAAAATTCGTTCCTATGTGGCACAGTCCCTATTTTGTCAAGCGAAAGCTAGCAAAAGGGGCCTATGAATTGGTAGACTTTGACGGGGACTCTTTAGGTAAACCCATAAATGGTCTTTACTTTAAGAGGTATTATGCTTAAAGAATGGGTATGGAGATTTTTTAGTTAGGATAGTTTTTCTTTCTAGCTGGTGTGTTTTAGTTTAACAAGTGTGCTTAGCTTAGAGAGTGTTTTTCGTCATCATTCCTACTTATCTTGGTTTTACTCTTGGTATTGCAGATGTCGATGCCTCTCCAAACATACATTGGTTTCGCTGATGGTGCTTGTCATAATACACGGAACATTTCTTCCGCAGCTTGGGTTATCTATTCGCCCTCTGATGAGTTGGTATCTATGCATGGGGTAAGCCTCAGTAAAACAATGAACAACATTGCCGAGTATAGTGCAGTGATTGAGTTATTATCTGAATCTATTTCATTTGGGATTCGAAGTTTGATAGTGAGGTTAGATTCTGAACTCGTTGTATTACAGCTTAATAGAGTGTATGCCATTAGAATCCAGTGTTATTGAGATTATTTTTGAGAGTGCGTCTCTTGGAACGTGAATTTGATTATATTGAGTATCAGCATATTCCAAGATCTTTAAATACATTAGCAGATGCAATTGCTTCTCGAATGTTAAGTAGACATTTGCAATAATCATACATGTAAATTTAAAACCATTCCATAACATGATTTACAAGATAAGCCAGTAATAGTGATATATATATATATATAGGAGTGTGTCAAAAAATACATCGTCCTTGATCATAGGTTGAAAAACACCTTATGATCGGCAAAAATGATAAGTACAAAAAGCAAAAATGTCACATGTGCCCAGGCGATCATCCTATCACTGGTGATGATCTCGATAAGAAACCACTGCACGGGCCACCTTGCAAAGGAACCTCCTAAAAGGTCCTGGGACCCCAATCGCATAGCGCTGAAGTTGACGAGGAATGTCATCTATGGTGGTCTCCGAAATATCTCTTGTCAAGCGCTCTAGATGACTCTCCAACTCGGCCAAAACCTCTGCTGATTCATCTTGTGGGGCTGGTGCGGCTGCAACTGGTTGTTTCCTCTCGTAAGGCCGGAGAGCGGCTAGTCGCTGTGGACCCACATCTGCATTTGAAACTTTTACTATCAGTTTTGGGACAATAGAAAAATAATAAAAAAAAATTAAAATAGGAAAATGTTGAAAATGATTTTACCTGAGTCATCCCATTGCTCTCCTGGTGGAAGAGCCATGTCTGGGTCACCACAAAAATCTACCCCAATGTAAGGGAAATCCTGAATAGAAAAAACCTGGTTTTCCAACCATTGGAAATACTCAGGTTTGAATCGAACAACCTCTGTCCCCTCGTCTGGATGACAGGCCATAACTGCGACCCATCGCATCAGTTTGGGCTCTCGAGGAAGCCCAGCTCCAACAGTAAGGTGCTGCGGGATCAACATGGGAACCCTCTCCAGACCAAAGCTCACAACCAAAGCCCCATAACCAAAGGTCTTCAGTTGTCTGTTTCTGGCTCTGGTCAGTTGGCCTTTTACATTGGCCGACACAGCATCGCACCAGTTGAAGATGGTGCCTTAAAAGCAGTCAACTACCATCCGCATCTGGGATCCGATGGCAATATGTAATGCGGCACTCCCGCAAAGTCTGGTGACAGTAAACGCGATCACCATGAGTTCAAGAAGGGATATGGTTTTAATATATATCCCTTTCTCTCTAGCCTGGCTGTTGCAGAACTCTAGCCGGAGGCTATTGATAGACTGGACACCTGGCCTAGTCCCGAATAGAGTCAAGTCTTCGCCTCTCTTAGGAAAACCGGTCAAGAAATATATGTCTGCTGGCTCGATTTTGAGCTGGTGGCCACCAATGAAGAAGCACTGGTCCTGTATGCTCCATCTGTCAACCAGCCACTGTAAGAAATCCACCTGGGCCCTCGTGCCAGGTATGGCCCAGAATTTGTACAAGCCGCATGCCTTCAATGCATCGATCAAAGGTCGGTGATTCAACGCGGCTAGATCCACGTCCTCATGCTCTCGTTCACGCCAATCTAGCATGATGTACTCTCTGCATCTAATAAAAAGACAAATTAGAATGCTAGAAATTAATTTGTTTGGGTCAAATTTGAGAATTTTTGGGTTAAAAACCCTTGCTGCGGGGACCGCACCCTTTGGGTTAGACACAGTGCGTGGGTCTGCACCTTGCCTACATGGAAGGTGCGGACCCCTGACTTTTTCCCCATTGATAAAAAGTCGGGGTTCGCGGGCTGCCAATGTTACGCCTGCGAGCCCCGCGCGCGCGGGTTTTAAGCCTAAAAACCCTCCAAAAAATGAAATGAAAGCCTAAAACAAAAAATGAAACGGTTAAAAATGAAGAGTAGGATGATGTGGATTACCTGGAGAAGACGACATTCAATTTCGACGGTTGGATTTTCCACAATCTTCATGAGAAGTTTTCTGAACAAAAGCACTATTTTCTCACCCAAAACTCAAACGGTAAAAATGAATTGACGAAAGCCCTTTTTATAAGTTTTTTGAGTAAATAAATTGCAAATTTGTTTATGTTTCACTTTAGAAAGGTATTTTTGCAGCATTTTTATCCATTTCAAACAGGTATGAGTAATGTTTGCATTTTTTCAGGATAACAGATTATTCAGGCGAAATCTATCATTTTCAACTAAAAAACATTTAGAGTCACCTTTAAGCTCTTTTCTGACTCCTAAAACATGAAAAGATCGCCGAGTTTTTCTTTTAAACTCGTTAAAACGGAACTAAAAGACGGTCCACTTACAGCTCTTTTCTGACCGTAAAAACATGAAAAGATTGCCGGATTTTTGTCGTTTCAAATTCGATATTGGTTATAAAACAACGTGTCGTTGATCGCTTTTTTACTTTTTCGGATCAAGGGCACTAATTACGAAAAGTACTCCTTGGTCGTAAAGATCGAGCGGTTCTCTCAAGTATTATTTTATACTTTCTTCGGCTTGGGAGACACAAATTTACGAAAAAGGTCAACCCTGCAGTCTTCTTAAGTTTTTTCAGACTCTCTAAAAATGAAAAACACCGAGTTTCTCCTATATTGGACTCGTTAAAATTTCATAGTAAAGGACCTGTTCAATTACAAACAGGAACGAACCACTCCTTCTTAGGGTTCGAATTTAAACTAAGTTGGACTCATCCAAAGGATGAGCTTATAATCAAGCAAATGTTATCCTCCTCAAGCTTGTCAAAAATAAAGAGGTATTTGCCAGAAATGGTGGGGGAAAAGAGAGAAAAATGAGCATGTTTGTCATATTTTGTAACCACTCTTGAACATGACACTTTTATTCACCTGGGTTGGAAAATCCTTTGCCTAATAGTTGACCAAACCACATTGAAATTCTTCAGCCGATTTCTGGGTATTAACTTTGGGTCATTTGTCACCAAACCATCTGTTGTGTCGTTATGTGTTCAAGAGGTCATTGCCAATAAGCCATTCATCTGCAAAATATCTGTCATCGATCTTGACCATCCCTGAGTCAGTCCTTGCAACTAAATTTCTTCAACTTGATCTATGATTTCGTGTTGTGGGCTTGCCTACGACGGATCGCTTTCTATCGAATTCAACTCATTATCTAGAAAGATGATCTAGAAATCGTCAGTACCTTGGGATCTGCATGCCTCAATGGCAGGTTTCTCACCTTTGACAACAAGTTGCATTATTGACCTTCGATCAAAGGATTCCGTGACATGTTCGACATCAACACATTTATTCACATCTCATGGACTGTACTGGGTACTTTGAGAGCCATTGACATCACTGGTGGTTTCTCTCACACTTGTTAACAGTTTACATCATTGACTGGTAATCAAGTGGTTTCTACCATTTTCGACTTCAACACATTCATTCGCATGGATAGAATCGTATTGTTTCGGGAAAAAGAAATGAAGACCCTGGATCTAGTTTCCACAATCCAGGCTGCGAGGAATTTTGTATTCATTATATAATGGACTATTCATAAACAGATGGTTGTGTCCATACTGTGTCCACATGAGTCTATACTTGTGATGTCTTACAAGATCATTCCTGTATCAGAGCAGTAGTTAGTTTTCTAAGTCAGTTTTGATCTGAGTATGGGAATGCCTACCTCAGCGATGATATGATCTCATATATATATCTTGCATTGAATGTTTTTACAGGTTCCAACCGGGCTCTCCACAAGATGATCCTCGAAATGATAAAGTACTTCACTCTTCCTAAATGATAAATGAAATCCTCATCTACTACAAACTTCGCACTTTAGGGGGCAATCTGTTACAAAAAAATATCGTCACCATGATTATTTGCAGTCAGTATGGGTCTATCACCGCTTGTACTGTCCTCCTAAGCAAGTCTCAGACCTCAGCTCTTCAAGTCAAGCTTTGAAAATGAGAGAAAGACATTGAAAATCAACAAAGCTCTGGTTCCGCACTTTCTCTCACTGTTGCCTGTGGCCCCGCACCTTCTGTTCACAAAAACTGCGGACCTGCCCGCTCTGTCCCTAAAGGTTTGGGTGCGGACCCCTGTGAAAGTCAAAATGGCGCAAGTTTATTCTAAAAAACTCACTTTGGGTTAATTCTAGATGATTCTAGAAGGAATTTTCACATGGATTGGCCGCTCTTAGGTGGTTCATGCATCCCAAAAGAGAAGGAGCTAATCCCTTGATGAGAGGAGCTATCCCTTTGAAGGAGGGCTTTATCCCTTTGAAGGAGGACCTAGTAACTTCCCTCCATTGCACTATAAATTAAGGCATTAGGCTGGTTGCTAGGGAGGTTAGAAGCTGAACATTTTTGAGGGTAAATGCTGGTGGAATTAAGACTTCCTAGTTAAGCTTGAGAGGAGAGATCATATACCTTTTTGGCTTCATTGGGAAGAGAGTGAAACTTGTCAAAGTAGAGGAGACTTCTTGCTGGACCCTCAGAGGAGCTTGTACAACGTCAAGGCACAGGTTGTAAAGTTCTTCTTTGATTTGAATTAATACAATCAGATTCATTTTTCTCAACAAATTGTCTCATGTCATTTGTTTCATGAATTCCTTGACTTTCATGTTAAATATGTTTTATGATATTTGATTTTCAGGTGCTATTTAATTTGTTTTCTTGTTTGTGTTTGCAGATTCGAGACAAGGGAGCTCATTTGGATCAAAGGAGCGAGGCTTCCACAAACTTGCGTTGGACCTAAGGTAGGCCTAAAACACTCATGTGCCTTTGTTTATAAATGCATATTTAGAGAAAGATAGTTTGTGATTGGCTTGCTTGTCACTAGGTCTTCTTTAGATTCTAGGAAGGTCTATCTTGTCCGCAAGATTGACTCATTCCGTGTGACAAGATTCCTCTATGGGATGGCTTGAATCCTCAAGCTCTCTGGTGCTCGATGTTGCTACTGATAAGCTCGGCCCTCTATCTCTTCTGCTTTGCTTTACTGTTCTCTTTGTTCAGCCCTCCTCTCATGGTTCATTGTTCACTGTCTCTCAGTGTCTAACCGACTATCCAAGTCTAACTGTTTCGACTGTCTCTATTCATGGCTTTTAGCCCTTCGAACCTTATGCCTGTTCGGTTCCTCTTCCACCTATGTTGATTCACCTTCTGCAGCTGCGCTTGGAGTTCCCTGTGTTCAACGTCATCATGAACACTCAGGGAGTGGCCACTTGTCCTCCTCTAAATGGCGTCAGCAATGCTTCATCAGTTCGTTTCTTCAGTTACGTCGTGGATGCGTTCTTCCTCCACTGTGGCGGTCAAACGGATTCCAAATCCCTTCAAACGTGGCTTAATTCCCTGTCGATTCCACTTCTTTCCATCGGGTGCAATCTTAGCCATCCGATCTGAGCCCTCCGGATCCGACGCCATATGCACGTTTCAGGCGGTGGACTTGCTCGACCGATAGTGCGCGATCGACGGTGGTTTTCTCTCACCTCTACTTGCCACGCATCGATTGGCATATGGAATCACTCCGCTCTTGTCCAAAACCTCTTACTGTTCAAGGGCGCCCTTATCAAAACCACCGGTTTCCACAATGTGGGTCCCACCGTGTACGTTTAGCACTTTTTCCTTTTTCCGCCCGCGGTCCTCCGGTTCCCCCACTCGACTGGGTGCTCGGGCTTTCCCATCAAGGCCCTGTTCACTTAGCGACGCTAATCACGCATCAAAAACCTATTCCTTTTCCCATTCTGAGGCTCTTAGGGGCTACTTTGGCCTCCCGTGGGGTCTCCATGGGCCTCGGTTAGCGCGCTTTGACCAAGGTCCTTGTTGTTCCACGTTGGCTACCATTGCCACTGGTTCAGGGTGTTTTTGATCGCTGATTTAGATTTCTTTAGAGATTTGTTCGACCTAATTCAGTCATGTTCTTTGATAGTCTTCTATGGATCCAATTGGGATCACGGAATTCCTACTAAAAAATCTTTTGGACCACCAAAAGTTGGTTTTCAAGCTTCGACTAAGTGAGGATATTGTTTCTTCACTTGTTCAATCTCAATCCACTTTGCATTGCTTAGCTTTGAACCTTTGAGCCTAATCCTGAGGTACTCAACATCTCCCCTGCACGTTTTCTTCACCTTCCTATCCAACATCGTGTCTTCCTGCAACTCATTAAGATACTCAAGTAGCAGGTCATCAATAGAAGGCAATTGACTTTGCTCTTCAGGGTCCTCAATCATTGAAGGTTCAAGCAATCTCAAATCTGCATTTACGACTGAGTAGATGTGCATGTAAGCTGGTAAATCAAGGCGAAAATCATTTTCACCAATCTTCTCAAGTATCGTAAAAGGTCCATACCTGATAGGCTTTAGCTTTTTACCTTCACCTTGCATCCTGTCCTTGCTAATATACAACCAGACTTGGTCCCCAACTTGAAAACTATGCTCCATCCGATGCTTATCATGCCTAGCCTTGTACTTGGCCTAGCTCTTTTCCAACTGTTCCTGTACTGCCTGGTGGATCTCTTGGATCTATTCAATGAACCTAGTTTCCTTGTCCACATCACTATGTCCATCAGCCATGGTATTTTTACCAAAGACAAAATCCAAAGGAGACCTTGGTATGAAACCAAAACAGGTCTCAAAAGGAGATCTCTGTGTAGAAGAGTGTTTGGCTCTGTTGTAAGCATGCTGCACATAACACAAGTGTTCATCCCAAAGTTTAGGATGTTTACTATAATATCCTCTCAGTAACTGGATCACTGTCCTGTTTACTACTTCTGTCTGGCCATCTGTTTGTGGATGAAATGTTGTGTTTTTCTTTAACTCGGTGTCCATCAGTTCCCACAAACTAGACCAAAACTTCCCCACAAATCGGTTGTCTCGATTAGATACAATAGAAGTGGGTAGTCCAAAATGAACCCATACATGTTCAAAGAACAATTTTGCAATATGTTCAACTGTGATCTGTTTACTACAAGGTATCAAAATACACATTTTGCTGAACCTATCCATAACAACATATAGATAATCACGACCTTTCCTAGATTTAGGCAGTCCTCCAAAAAAATCCATGGAAACACTTTCCCAAGGGTGAGAAGGAACTGGCAATGGAGTGTACAAGCCTAGTTTTCTATTGCTGGGCTTGCTTTTAGCACACATGGCACACCCTCTTACATACCTAGAAACTGTCTCATTCATTTTCGGCCAATAGCAGAATCTTTGCAGCTGTGCAACTGTTTTACTTACCCCAAAGTGACCTGATATCAGAGAAGTGTGTGCTTCCCTAATTATCTTTACTCTCTCAGTTTGTGGAATGCAGAGTTTCCCACAATGGTATAAGAGTTGGTCCTTTATATGATAGTCCAATTCTTCTACTCTTTTGCCTTGACTCAAAGTTGCATATACATCTTTAAAATCCATATCCTGAGCATATTGTTCAATGTAGCTTTCATGTAGCACTGAATTATGCTTAAGTATGGTAGATGCATTTATAATGGGTCTAGATAACATATCTGCAACCTTGTTGTGTATGCCCTTTTTATATCTGATGACTAAGTGAAACTGTTGTAGAAAACCCATCCACCTGTAATGTCTTGATTGCTGCAACTTAGTTTGGGAGTGTAGATATTGAAGTGGTTGATGATCAGTATGTATTACTGTCTCTTTGCCCATTAAATAATGTTTCCACTTTTTCACACTTTGAACTAATGCATACAATTCTTTATCATATGTAGGATAGTTAACTACTGCAGGATTAAAAGTGTTAGAATGGTAACATATGGGTTTACCATGCTGTGTCAACACTGCTCCCATGGCATAGTCACTGGCATCAGTTTGGATCTCAAATGGTCTTTGTAAATTAGGCAGTGCTAGTACAGGTGCTGTACTTATTTTCTCTTTCAAGGTGTTGAAGGCTTTCTGATGTTTGCCTCCCCACTGAAACACCTTATTCAATCCTGTTAAATCATGTAAGGGAGTTGCAATCGAGGAGAAGTTAAAAATGAACTTCCTCCAATATTGTGCTGCTCCTAAGAAGCTTCTTACTTCTGTAGCAGACCTGGGTTTAGGCCAGTTCAAAATGACTGCCACTTTAGAGGGATCTATTTTCAATTCACCTCCCCCTACTATATGACCCAAGTAGTTTAGAGATGTTTTGCCAAATTCACATTTTGAGAGTTTAACATAAAGTTTTTCTTTTTTCAAAACATCTAATCTCTGCTTAGCATGCTTTAAATATTCTTCCCATGTTCTACTAAAAATCAGAATGTCATCCAGATACACAATAACAAAATCATCAAGAAAAGGTTTGAGTACATCATTAATTAATCTCATGAAAGTAGTAGGAGCATTAGTTAAGCCAAAAAGCATAACCAGTCATTCATACAATCCCTGCTTTGTTTTGAAAGCAGTCTTCCATGCATCTTGCTCTGTAACTCTGACATGATGGTATCCACTGTGCAAATCCAGCTTGGTGAAATAAACAACTTCTTTCAATTAATCTAAAAGATCATCTATGCAAGGAAGGGGATAATGATTCTTGATTGTTATCTTATTCAGTGCTCGGTAATCAATGCACATTCTCCAAGAGCCATATTTCTTTCTCACCAAAGCAATTGGTGACCCAAATGGTGATGTGCTAGGCCTGATGAAGCCCTTCTCGAGCAACTCCTGCACCTGCTTCTTGATTTCAGCATTCTCTAAAGCAGACAACCTTTTATACCTATGGTTGTTATAGTTGTTTCATATCTCGAGTCTAACCCCAAATCTCTCTGAATAGCTGCAACTGTCTTCTTCTTCTTTCCCTTGGACTTCTTAGGTCTCAGATCTGGATGCAGAATCCAACAATGCTCATCATCATGCCCCTCCTTTTTACAGTGAGTGCATGAAGCTTTGGCTTTCTGTGCAGTGTTATCCTTCCTTGCTTTCCACTTCTATCTTTTCTCCTCGCTCTTGCTTACAGTGGGTTGGGATGGTCCCCCAACTTTTGGATTTCTATTCTTTCCACTAGCCTCTAGATGAGTAGCTTGTACAGATACCTCATTTATACTAGTGGGATTAAACATCAGGATGGTATGCCTCATGTAGCTGTGTAGACCACTAATGTACTTCAAAAGAGTCTCTGGTGAGTCTAGTGAGATACCCAACGTCAATGCTCTCTTTCTGAACTCTTGAGTATACCCTTGCACACTTTTCCCCTTCAATTGCCGAAGAGTTTGCCAACTCATCATGGCTTGTTGCATGTAAGCCAATGGATAGAACTGCTTTTTGATTGTAGAAACAAAGTTACTCCAGACAGAGATGGTCTTACCATGTATTTTCATATCAGCTTGGATTCTACCTTCCCACCAAACCAAGGCAGTGCCTCCTAGGTGTAGGCTTGCCAGCTGAATCTTACTCTTGTCTAAGTTTATGTTCTGTACCCTGCAATACACATCAATTTATCTAATCCAATTTTCCAATTTTTCAGCATTTAGCTCTCCATCATATATAGGCAAATAAAATTTAACATCTAACTTAATCAAAGATGCTTTCTTATTATGCACAGGGCTATTAGGAGGTGTGAGAAAGTTTTCCTCTTTCCCCTTTCCTTTGGAGTTGTCATGGAAGTGAGACTCATCTTCTTCTTTATCTTGCTTATAGCCTAATGCTTCTTCCACCTTTTGCTTTCTAAATTCTCTGTACATTTCTTCAACCATAGACTTTATAGCTAGGAAACTCTCTATGAATTGAGGGTCTGGCCCTACAGAACCTTCTTCTAACATTGTCTTTCGAGAATAGACTCTCCCAATTTCAGGATTAGTTTCCACCAACTCTCCTTCTCCTAATTTGAGCTTTGATCTTGTGAGCATTCACAGCTAAACCAACACAAGCTTGTCTAACCTTACAGCCTAGAGCTCTAATACCACTTGATCTGATATTCACCCTATGAGTGACATCAATTAAAGATTTATTGAACTAAGGTATTACAGACTCATGTGCTGGTGTGTGTTTTGTGTTATTGAAACAACGAATCGATCATATTGCCAATACACAGACAACAAAATGGAAAGACAGCAGAGAAATACAGTGAGCAACACAAAGACACAAAATTTTTTAATAAGGAGTTCATCATATTCTCCAAGGCTACGTCTCCAGTCCAGCTTTCATTGGTGGCCTTGTTTTATTGTGCCTTTGGGCAGAAAATTTACAATAAAGGGACTCAATGTGAGTTCACCTGAAGCAGGTTTTTGCTTGGAAGGGTGGTTCTTGGATTCCCCAAGCCACTGGAGTACACTGACTCTTCTTCTTCCTACTAGCTCTGTGACCTTCTAGTCTACAATGGAAAGAGCCAAATGTGATGCTCAGTCCAAATAGATTCCTCTATGGGATGGCTTGAATCCTCAAGCTCTCTGGTGCTCGATGTTGTTTCTGATCAGCTCGGCCCTCTGTCTCTTCTGCTTTGCTTTACTGTTCTCTATGTTCAGTCCTCCTCTCAGGGTTCACTGTTCACTGTCTCTCGGTGTCTAACTGACTACCCAATTCTAACTGTTTCGACTGTCTCTGTTCATGGCTTTTAGCCATTCGAACCTTATGCCTGTTCGGTTCCTCTTCCGCCTATGTCGATTCACCTTCTGCAGCTGCGCTTGGAGTTCCCTGTGTTTGGCGTCATCATGAACACTTAGGGAGTGGCCACTTTTCCTCCTCTAAATGGCACCAGCAATGCTTTGTCAGTTCGTTTCTTCAGTTACGCTATGGATGCGTTCTTTCTCCACCGTGGCGGTCAAACAGATTCCAAATCCCTTCAAACGCGGCTTAATTCCCTGTCGATTCCACTTCTTTCCATCAGGTGCAATCTCAGCCATCTGATTTGAGCCCTCTGGATCCGACACAATACACACGTTTTGTGTGGTTGACTTGCTCAACCGATAGTGCACGATCAACAATAGTTTTCTCTCACCTCCGCCTACCACGCGTCGATCGGTGTATGGAATCGCTCCACTCTTGTCCAAAAGCTCTTATCGTTCAAGGGCGCCCCGATCAAAACCGCCGATTTGTAGAGCACGGGTCCCGCCGTGTACGTTTAGCGCTTTTTCCTTTTTCCGCTCGCAGTCCTCCAGTTCCCCCACATGACTGGTTGCTCGGGCTTTCCCATCAGGGTCTTGTTCGCCAAGTGATGCACGATTAGCACTAAGCGCTAATTGCGCATCAAAAACCTCTTCCTTTTCCCATTCCGAGGCTCCCAAGGGCTACTTTGGCCTCCTGCGTAGTCTCCATGGGCCTCGGTCAGCGCGCTTTGATTGAGGTCCTCGTTGTTCCACGTTGGCTGCCATTGCCACTGGTTCAAGGTGTTTTTGATCGCTGTTTTGAATTTTTTTAGAGATTTGTTCGACCTGATTCAATCATGGTTTTTTGACAGTCTTCTATGGATCTAATTCGAATCAATATTCAAATTTAATATTACCAATTTAGTGTTCAAGATATTTAAAAAAAAAAAAAAAAAAACCAAAATGAAAAAACCTAAATAAATAACACACCATTCACGATATAAACACAAAATATACTTTGGAAAACTCAATACAAAAAAACCCAACTAAAAAGTAAAATATTTATGTTGGGCTCTTTTCCTCTCAATTTTTAAATGCAAATAAAAAAATGTGCACTTATTATGAAAATATTTATGATATATTACATTTTATCATAATGTAATAAATAATGATATTTTGATAATAGTCCTAGAACAATGATTATGTATTATAGTAATTATGAAAACACCAACTAGCTCAATTGGTATAAGATAAGAGAAGGAAAGAGTTGACCATTTCTTCAAGTTTCGTATAAATCATTTGTTTTTCAAACACATTGACTTATTAAGTCCCATCACAATTCTGGATCCATAAAAATTTCAATCATTAAATTCAAAAAATTATTATTTTTTCTCATTTTTTATAAAATAAAATTTAATACACAATTTTTTAAAATATTGGAGAAAAGTTATGGATTCAATAAAATTAATGCACTTAAGAAAATACATATTATTTAACATAACTTAGAAAATACATAATATCTCATTCTATAAGTAGATAAAGCATTTCTAAATGTAATAAATATATTAAGATTAGGGATTATATATATGGATAAATGAATTTTAAATATGGATTGGTATATAGCTTTAAATACATGGAAAAAATAAATGATTTATTGAGGTTTTTATAGATGTATTTGGAGGTAGTGGTTAAATATGTGATGTTTGCACACACGTAATTGAATAAAATATTTTTTTTCTTTCCATAGTAAAAGCAGACATTGATTGTCATATGATAACATAATAGTTTTCAAAAAATATCAAGGAGAGATGAAACAAGTTACAATTCCTATATGTAGTTATTGTCTTGATCCTTATCACCATGAAAAAAGGGGAGGAATAGAATCATTAGCCAAAGGATATGATAGTGTCATGGTAGCAACAACTAGGGGCTCAATCTCGCAAATATTTTAGAAGAAGTTGTGAACTTCAAATCCCTGGGGAATATTTTCTTGAATCAATAACGAATGCTTTGTAAAGAAGCTTGCTAATGTTCCATAGATAAAATTACAATCTCATTCATTAAGAGAAATGATTTCCTCTTTTTAGCATAGTATTTGATTAGGAAGTTGATAGGGTATTGGCTAAATAATAGAGCAATCAAGCTTCGGTTGGAAAAATAGTGATTCCCTTAAATGCATGGGTAAATAAATATTTTTCCATGCAATGAAGGCTTTATCTCCTTCTTGTTTAAGCTAAATGAAGACCATGATTGATCTTCAGAAGCACCTCTTACTTCATGGGCCCTTGACAATTGTATATTGAATTTTTGATTGCTTGATTTTACTCTAAAGAGTACATCCCTAAAATGTTACCAAAGTGGACTTGCCTCTAACACTTGCCACTAATATTTTGGGATGATCGAACATTTAAGGATATTGAAAATAAAATTGAAAGGTCGCTAGACAAAGTCCCCCCAAAGGTATTTCAATATTTATAATGTACACACATATTCATGAAAGCCAATTTAGAGAAATGTAATATTGTAGTCTAATAAAAACTAAATGGTTGATAGCATATTTAGGCATTAGATTATGAGTAAACCCCATTAAAATGTAATGTATGCCATGAATATGGGCACTCCAGTAAATCTTACAAAAAAGGAAACCATCCCCTACAACCTAGTTAGTAAAATTACTACTGCAAACAATTAGAATGGAGAAGAAACTACAAACTTCAAAATAACACAACTTGTCTAAACTATTTTGCATGCCAATAAATTGAGACCTTGTCAATCATTATGTAATATTGAGTGAGGAGGAGAGAAAGAGAATGACCTCAATGAGTGTGAAGAGGGGAATAAATGTGAGAATGGGTAAAGTAATAATGTAGAAACAACATATGAGGTTTCCCCTCCCCCTTCTACTTGGTTTAGGAAGCACTAAGGATAAAGAAAAAAAAAAGTGTAATCTTAAAACTCATATTTATGCTAGCTTGGCAAGAAAATTGCTTATCTTTCCGTAATTCATAAATGTCATAAAACTAAAAAGGAGGCTTGAGAAAGAGAATAAGAGTAAAATAAAGTGATATCATATCTAAATGCTTGCTTTCCAAATATAGATACTTCGTGAAACCCAACTATAATTTAGAATTAATTTTTTAAAGATATTTCCCTCTAATTTGTGAAATAATAACAAACATTAAGAACAATCAATATAAGAAAATACAGAAAACGCTCTCTTATCAACTTAATTTACATATAACATAAAAATGAAAAATTAAATAATATTACAAAAAAACTATTTTTATATTTTGTAACATATATGTATCACCACACTCCCAAGGCGTAAATTTTCTTTTATGCGGGGTTTAGTCTCCATCATGTTTTAGGTTCAAATCTTATGCAGAGGGGTTGAGAATGTGAGCCAGTTGTTGGGATTATACTATCTCAAGGGGCATCAAGACTCAATCAAGTCTCACACAATCCTTGTAATAACATATCGCTATTGAGTAGAATGTTTTCCCATTTAAAATGTGAGTTAACCTAACCCTAAATACAACTTAATATGAAAACAAATTTACATATCACCTCAATTATTTTTCTTATCATTCCATATAAGATATAATTTACCAATACAATCACAACCTTTTATATATATATAAATAAATATATAAATAAAAGTTATTCACTTTCACTATATCTCATGTTTTTTTGTGCAGATTACCACAACCCCACTCATTTTCAATTTAATATATCTCATGTTTTGTGTGCAGATTGCCGCAATCCCACTCATTTTCAATTTAATATATCTCGTAATTATAATTGTTATAAAAACTTGCAAACACATAAAAATGCATGGATTAAAATTTGATGCATTTTACTTTTTATTCTTTAAATTTAATTGTTACCGTGCATATTAATGATATTAAAATAAGTAAGTGATAGACAGTTTGGTGTTAGACCTTTAATACTATGTAAATTAATATAAAATTAACCAACAATATGCAACTAACTTACCCGGCATTCCTTGTCAATTTATGTGAAACCTAATTTCAAGAACATTGAATCAAATCCCTACTCATTCTTCATATTATTCACCATTGAAATATATGTGATCACTGCCACCTAAATTCAAGAGCATTAAACCCCATGCTTATTCTTCACCATTAGAGTGCATGTGCTCACTGCTAACATACAGAAGTTAGATAGGTATACAATTGCAAAGGGTCATTTGTACTTTTAAAAAGTGACCAATAACTTCATAGAACCTAATTATGTGACACATTTAATGTCTACGTATGCTTTATAACACTATTTCCATGTAAATTAAGTTACACATCATCTTATATAAAATTATTTTAAAATCAACCATATGCCATTAACATTTCACATATAAAATTATTTTAAAACCAACCATATGCAAATAACTGATAAGACATTAAATGCTTTGTCACTTCAATTCCAACAATGTGCAACCTAATTTCAAGAGAGTTGTATTAAATCCCGGCTTATTTGTCATATTCTTCACCATTGAAATGTATGTGCTCACTGCAACCTAAATGCAAGGGCATTAAATCCCTTCTGATTCTTCACTAATGAAATGCATGTGCTCACTGCTTTAAAAAGCTAACCAATAACTTCATATGACCTAATTATGTGGCACATTTAATGGGTACACACGATTTGAAAAAGTGACCAATACCTTCATAGTCCTAATGATGTGGCTCAAAGGGGTCACCTTTAATATATTGATTTTTTTTGTGCATATTGTGAAATGGTACCTCCTAGTGACAAAAAGAACATGGAATCAATGTCACATTTAATATTTAAACATGATTTTTAACATATTATAAAATGGAGCTAGAGGTGACATGGAATCAATGTCATGCATTTCTCGTGTGGCTCTCCCACTTAGATCCACATCATTTTTTGGGGCACATGGACATGACAAAATAATCATTATTCCTCATAGTTGACCTCCCATTTCGAAAATAGAGTGCCCCACCTTGTTAAGTTCTCCTTTTACAATGAGAATAAAGGATAAAGCATTGCTATTTGGGTTGTGGAGAGTCCCCACTCACTTTACTAAAGGATGGATGACTTCAGATTAATAGGGTTAGAGTTGTCTCACAATTAATTAAACCATGAGGATGATCTAGGAAATTTAACAATGTTATTTCCAATGTTTTTCATCCTTCGTGATGATAATTTAGAGAATTTAACATATGTTATTGTGAATAATCTAATACACTATCTTTATTTTTTTTATTTTTAACTTAAAAAAATGCTTAATATATTGTTAAGTTATAATTTTGGAATTTTAATAATATTATTATTTTTATATATATTGAAAAATTTTGAAATATATATATTTTTAGTACAATAACATTATTTTATATAATGTGGTTGGTGTTATTTTATATTAATAGCTAAATAATTTTGTTAGAAATATTATTTAATTATTTTATTTAATTAGCATAATCATATAAGTAAATTATTGATAAATATTGATAGGTATCAATTTATAATAGTCTAAACACTTATTTCATTATACATCTCAAGTTGCTAAAATAATTAAAAATCATAAGAATTAATTAAATTATAACTTTACTCTTTTTTATATATTATTGATGATAAAAAAATTAATATATAAGTTAAACATATATATATTTTTAAAAAATGTAATAAAATTCTTAAGTACGGAGATTCACTCCATTTCATTATGGAGATTCTTAATCTGTAAATTGACTTTATTACAATACTATGAACCAATACCATTGCTTATCAACACCACATACCTAAAAAATCATAACTCAATTGATGACACTTATTCCTATAACATTTTTTTAATTAATAAATTTAAATAAAAAAATAAAAACATAACTATTTGGAAAAACTTTTAACCTTAATTTATATATACTACTAAAAATATTTTATAAATCTTTTAATAATTTAATAAAAATTACACAAACTGATAAAAGTATTTTATAACATCTACTTTTATAACGTCTACTTATGGAAAGTTGTAACACTAACTTTTCCAAAAGATAATTATAGATTGATGAACTCCTTCCACTTTTAAAGATGGAAGCTATATTGGTGTTGGACCTTTAAAGATAATGATTAAGTGGAGGGTAGGCATGTATTAGAGCACGAGGATTCAATAGATATTCTTTGTTCATTTCCATTAGCAATGATTGGTGATTTAATGTCGTGCATTCTTAAGTTATGATTTGATGATACTTAGTCTTCAAAGATATTTAAAATTTCAATATTTATGTGTTTTCCTTTAAGCTTTAATTTTATATATACTGAAATTTATATATTGGGTATCTTATTGAAGTTGTGCATATTTACACTTTTATGTGTGACAAATAAATTTTGAATTATACATTTTTTTTGTCTTATTTTTATTATTTTAATATTAAATATAAAAGTTTTGTATATTCATTTTGCGTTTAATGATTTGGATTTTCATAATGTAAATTTGATATATATTATTTTTATGTTTAATTATTAGTTTGATTTGGTGTAATTTTTTATTTTTATTTTTTTCCGTAGAAAAAAGTCATATTTTTATTCATATGAAGAAAATTACATTTTGTAGATGCTTAAAGCATATGCATATGTAATGTTCCTGTAACCAGGAAACAAGAGAATACAAAACAAAGAAAAGAGAAAAAAGAAATAATCCAGCTAGCCTATGCTTTCCTGCCCTTCTTCTTCTCCACTCTTCGCCAACCACCAGTGTTGGGAGTGGGAGCAATAATGGCAAGCTGGTTTTCCATTGTAGTCTTTGGTTGCTCCTTGTCAGATTCTGATCCTTCTGTACCATGTGGCCTTTTGATGCCACCTTCTTCCAGTTGAGATACTTGTTGTTGTTTCATATTGTATTGCCCCAAGTTAGTCTCCCGGGTATTCTCTTCCTGTGTGTTTTCCTGTTCCATTTGTGTGCCTGTAGGTTCTGCCTTCAAATCCTCTTCTTCCAGCGGTTCGGTATGTTGCCAACCTTTGGGCTTTTTCTGTTGTTTCTTGATCCCTTTGGGCTCCTTCCTAGCCAGTGGACAGGCATATTGGAGGTGCCTTGTTTGCAAGCATCCGCGGCATCTAAAAGTTGTGTTTTCGTAGTCGAGTTGTTGTGTCCACAACGAATTATTGAAATTCAGCGTGATGTGATCTGGTAGCCCTTGACTCAGATCCACTTCTACACATATTCTGGCAAATGTAAAAATTCCCCGAATCGCTCTGTCTTCATTCGATTTTAGGAACTTCCCTAAGGAGTTCCCAATGGCTATTAAGACTTTGCAATGCCAAAAATGTAGTGGGAAGTTATGAAGCCTTACCCATAATGGCATTGTTGAAACTACCATGGTATTGGCATCGAAGTCCAAGAACCAGGGGGTGATGAAGAGGCTGGCATTGCCCCAAAACCAAGGCCCTTAATTGATGATGTTTTCTTGTTCTGTGTTGAATCTAACTATGAAAAACCCCTTTGGTCATAGGTAAATTTCACAGTTAGATGACTAGTTGGAAAAGATCCATTGATGCAGTGCATTTGATTTTGGCCAGTAACCATTAAATCTACAGATGACAGCATTATGGGCTAAATCTGTGTATAGATCAGTTACCTCCAGTAGGGATACTGTAAACATTGGATATTCCGACTTCTGTTCCATGATGTAGGGGCCTGGTAGCTCTGATGTTGGTGCTGGTTTGTTCTGCATTTGTTCCTTCCCTTTGACTGCATCACGAAAGGAGCCTGAAGTTTTAGAACTGGCTCCCTTGCAACTGCCCAGCAGTCTCAGATTTAGTATGATAGTTGAATCTTTGATGACGCCATAGTCCTGAAGCATGAGATTGTCCTGTAGGTTGTGTCTTGTATATATCAGATTTTGGTATTCTATTGGGGTTCCCAGTTTTTTCTAGATCTCCTCTTTTAATTCTTGAATGCTTGTCCCCTTGCTGATCTAGAGGCAGTAATGTCTTCCTTCTATCGATCTAATAAAAATTTGCCTCGGATCTTCCTCCATACATGGGGGATCGACCTTGTCTAGGTCTCGATCTCTTGGATCTCTCTTCTCTGTCTGTCCAAGAGCACCACACAGCTTGGGATTCTGTCCATGCCTTGTTCTCCCCTGTTCATAATATTTACATGCACCACTTTTCTTCTTTTCTCTCCAAAATATTTACATGCACCACTTTTCTTCTTTTCTCTCCAAACAAGTTAGCTCCGAAATTCTATGGGTCATTCCAAATAATTAAGAAACCAATGATGTAGCTTATGAATTGAAACTACCCGAAAAATGTCAAATTCATAACGTATTCCATGTTTTGTGTCTCAAAAAGGTACTAGGCCAAAACCAGTAAGCTCAAACTGAGATTCCTGAAATCGATGAAAAAGGAAGAATTATTTTAGAATGTGAAGGTATCCTTGCAACTAGAGAAAAGGCACTACGTTCCAAAACTATTAGAGGATACTTGATCAAGTGGGAAAAACTTCCAAAAGAAGATTCTTTATGGGAAACTGAGAAGTTTCGATGTCAACACCCCTCACTACCCTTGCTTTAAGGACAAAGAAATTTTTAAAGGTGGGGAAATGTTATGAATAAAATATTCATAATAAAAAATAATTAAATAATTAAAAATAAAAAATTTTAAAAATTAATAATTTACTTAATTAATTAATTGTCATTAATTATGAAAAGGTAGAAGGGTCCAAAAGACATTATTTTTAACCCTTGTGGTCTATCAACACCTATAAAGGTAAACCGCCCGAGGGTATTGTAAATCATCATTTAGTTATTCATTTTATTAATAAAGTATATATGTATACATTTCGGTGTGAAATTCTGAATTAAATTCAAGCGTACAGTTCTAGGTGCTAACAATAAGTGGGTCCACCAATGGTATTAACGATGGGTATCGAAGGGGCACCCTATTTATGAATCTTAGGGATGTGATAGATTCTAGGGGTGAGGGGATTACATTCCACTAGCTTTTTGCTTAGTTAGATGAGGGAGCTATCTGACTTAATAACATTAGTGACTTATTTCGATATTTTTTTTAAGAGGATCCTTATTAAGCTTCTTATAGCTCCCACTATTATTAAGATGGTCCAACATTTTATTCACGTAATCCTCTTTTTTTAAAACAACAATACCTCCACCTTTATCTACTTTAATAATAACAATGTTTTGGTTATCTTTATAAGAGCTTTCAGGGAGAGGAAATCTTGCTTATTGATGTTGCTCTTAGGAGGCTTAACCCTTCTAGGTACAACAACACAATTTTGTCTTGTAATTACCTTAGTGCTATTTGGTAATTCCTTAATACCATATACAATATAACACATGATATCCTCATTAGGGATCCTCCTGGGGGAAATGGTGAAATTTAAACCTATTTTGTAAAATATTGTAAACATTATCATCTAAGATAAAGCTAGAAAAGTTAATGACTTTATTATTAGATAAAAATGAAGAGATACTATTATCTTTTTTTTTTGGTCAAGTAAGAGTGGAGCCTTCAATTATTTGCAAGAAAGATTACATATGTTACATGTCTTTACAAGTATAAAGACCAACAAGGGGCAAACCCATTGATGAATAACCATCAACAAAACCCGAAACCTTACACATAAATCCTATACAAAAACCTCTGCCCATTATCCAACCCGATGGCTATTTGATAAGACCCCAATGATCCAACGGTCCTTAAAGAAATGGCTTCAGAGACTTGCACGAACCTTACCTACTTTACGGAGTCGATAGAGAAAATAAACTGTCAATGAATAAAAATTCAGGTCCGTTCTTGGACTTAACCTCCTCCCATGTTGAAACCTGATATCCTTTCGATCAAGATCCCGTAAGATCCGACGGTCATTAATGATATCCCCTCAGCAACATGCGCCCCTTTTACCCGGTTCACAGATCTGATAGGGATTATATGCCATTTGTGTATAAAAGTTCGGGTCCGGTTTAAGACTTAACCTCCAAACACTTTTAAAACCTAATATCCATACGATCAAGCCCCTGTTGATCTGACGGTCCTCCGAGATATTAGAACAGAAACTAGCTCAATCTTTACCCTCTTTACAGATCCGATGAGGATTATAAACCGCTGATCTATAAATCTTCAGGTCCGCTTGAAGACTTAACCTTCGATCAATTTCCAACCCGATAGCCATTCGATGACGGAGGCCATCAAAATCTGTGGTCGACGACCTTCCAACAAGCCCGCTATTTACCAAGTACCCCTCCCCTATAATTAACTCTATTTTAAGCATTCTATGTGGGATCAACGAATATGATTGACTTCTGCTTCCGCTTTCTCCTGCTTCCACTAGTCTTCCTTCTATTCGTTCCTCATGGTCTAGAAGTGCTCCATGTCTTTGGCCGCCTGTCTTTGACAATCATTATGCAATTTTCCCGAGGGTGTCAAATCCCAAGCATGCTTATTATAACTTCCCTTGCAAAAGTACTCCTTCATTTTCCAGACGATCAACTAGCATATTGGATTTTCTTCGCACATGAACAAAACTAGCCATTCTCAGGGTTCGCAAGTGGGAATGAATATGCTGAAAGACCTGCAAAAGCCGCCAATGTTTTGAAACTTTTCCAGGTGCCATTCCATTACATATCTTCTTGGCCGCATTAATTACCAATTCAGAGTCTACTTCAATGATGGTGTTGTGTAGATTTGACTCAATCAGTATTTCTAGGCACTGCTCTAAGGCCATGAGTTCTGCCATGTTATTAGTGGTAGTCCCCAAATGACTATGAAAGATATCCTTTATGTGCCCTTGCTCATCTCTGATGACCCCGCAAAATCCAACCATCCCTGGGTTTCCCATAGAGGCTTCATCTATATTGATTTTCAAGAAACCATGAGGAGGAGGTTGCCAGAAGTCTTTACCACTAGTTATTTGGCTCACACCCTTGTTTATGTTCTAGGGAACTAGTGAATGGAGACCCAACTGTAGTAGTATGCGAGCATCCTGGGGCAGAGTAGGGTCCTCAGGAGGTCTCCACAAAAGGGCTCCAATAGTGTCTTTGAGTTGTCATAATATTTGTGCAATAATGTTCTGGGTTGAGCCAGTTTTGTTCTTTAAAATCCTGCCATTGTGTTCTTTCTAGACATCCCAGATTATAAAGTTTGGAACTAGAGTCCAAGCTTTGTTGATGATTTCATTGCTTGAGAAGTCTTTTCACCAATTCTTCAAAGTGTTGGTGATACTGAGTCTATCCCTGTCATTTTTCCTGAAGACTAAGGCCACCCATTCCCACAAGGTAGAGGTGAATGGGTAGAGGTTGAGTAAGTGTTCCATCGTCTCCTCTTGTAAACCACATAGATGGCATTTGGATGGGCCAACAAAACCCCTTTTTAGAAGATTTTCCCAAGTTATAATTCTATTTTGTTGAACCAACCACATAAACAGCTTTATTTTCATCCAATGAGGGTGCTGCCAAAGGTCCTTCCATACCTTATCAAGGTTTTGATAGTCAAACCCAGGGCCAATCATTTAACTTATTTGAGGTTAAATTTACCTTCTGTGTTTCTTCCCCATCTCAGTTGGTTATATGAGGATGATACCAAAATCTTCCTCTATTCCATGTGCAGAGTAAGAGAGCCTATCTGGGCCTTCAAAGGGCTCTCTTCACTATAGCCCAGATCCTTCCATATTCTCCATTTACCATTTTTCCTTGCCTGATCCCAGAAGTCACTTACCATACATAAACCTTTATTGTCAGTGTCATTCTTGTGAGTGGTTAGTTCTTCCCTAAAGAAGTTTGGTTCCTGCTGCCAGTTATCCTCCCAAAATCTTGCCAAGTCCCCAGCTCGGATCTCCCAGAAGCTATGCTTCTAGACAATGGCTCTATTTTCCCAAGCAAGATTCCAAATGTGAGAGCCCTTGATATTCCCAAACATTAAGATATGATCCCTCTCCTGCCAATTATTTGCATATTTCTGTTTCCAAAGCTTGGCCCAAGGGGTTGTTGATTCCTTAAGCCACCTCCACCAAATTTTTTCCCCCGAAACTCTACTGAGGGTTTTAGTGTCATGAAGCCCCAAACCACCATGGGCCTTAGGTTTGCAGAACTTGTCCCAAGCTACCAAAGCCCACTTCTTTTTCTCTTCCCCTTTTCCCCAAAGAAAATATCTTTGAATATTATTGATATGTTGCATAACTCCTTTAGGAGCAGGAAGAGCTGACAGCAGGAAAATGGGTATGGCATGCAGGACAGCCTTTGTAAGCACAAGATGCCCTGCCAAATTCAAAGACCTCCAAGTCCATTTCCTGATCTTTTCCTGAAGTTTGTTAATTATTGACTCCCACACACCCTTACTCAAAGGTTTGTCCATAAGAGGCATTCCAAGGTATTTAGAAGGTAATTGATCCCTTTGAAACTCGAGAATTCTGGTGAGGTTCCTCTGAATAACAATGTCAGTGTTCAAAAAGAAAACCTTTGATTTGTCAAGGCTTACCTCTATACCAACAACCATAGCAAAGTCATTCAAGATTTTTTTGAAATCTTTGGCTTCCTTGCCCGTGGGAATACCCTGCAACATAGTGTCATCCACAAATTGTTGATGAGTCGAAGCAACACCATCTATGGTTAGTTTAAGTCCCTGGATTCTTCCTTCAACATTTTCCATTTTGATCACTCTGCCTAGCCCTTCCATCATGAGCACAAAGAGGAAGGGGGAGAGCGGATCTCCTTGTTTGAGACCTCTAGAAGGCATAAAGGTATTGGAGGGCGAGCCATTAAGCAGGATTGAAAAACTAGCTGTGGATACAAGGGCCATAACCCATCTAATCCAGTTGTGGTCGAAACCATAAGCTCTTAGCATTGCCCTGATGTAAGACCAGCTTAGCTTATCATAAGCTTTTGCTAGGTCAAGCTGTATGATCATACCAGCTTGCTTAATTCTCTTAAGAGAGTGTACCACCTTGTGAGCTTGTATGATGTTATTGAGAATCTGTCTTCCTTCCACATAACCAGTTTGCTCCTTTGAGACAAGAGCTGGAAGAAGGGGCTTGAGTCTGTTAGCAATCACTTTGGAAATAATTTTGTACACCACATTACATAAAGCTACGGTCTGAATTTGTCCGGTGTCATAGCTTTTTCCTGCTTTGGAATCAAAGTTATGAAAGAGGCATTAAGAGCCTTCAAAACCGTTTTGGATCTTATTGAGTCTTCCACAACATCAAGGATGTCTTGTTTGACTGTTTTCCAGCATGCTTTGAAGAAGTCCACATTGAAACCATCTGGGCCAGGAGCTTTCCCATTTTGCATCTCATTGATAACTTCACTGACCTCATCTTCAGACACTGGTCTATTAAGATTGTGGTTGTCTTCCCTAGTTACAAGCTTGGGAATGTACTTTGTGAAATTGTTAATGAACCATGATCTATCGAGGAGAGGCTCCTCTGCTATGCTAAGGAAGTGTTGAACTAGGACAGATTCCATTTCTTTGTGGGAGACGAGCTCTTTCCCTTGAACATCTCTGAGTTTTGAAATTCTATTATGTGACCTGTGACCTAAAGTTGATTTATGAAAAAACTATGTGTTTCTTTCCCCTTCTCTGATCTACTACACCCTCGATTTCTCTCTCCATAAAATATCCTCTTGCATGCACTTATCTTCCCCTTCCTTCTGAAGAGAATCGGCTTGAGTTTTCCTTTCCTCAGTAAAACCATATGTGATGATGATCTGATTAATCCCCTGGAGTTTCTGTTCAACTTCTCTTTTGGCTTTAAAAATATTACCAAACTCTTTTTTGTTCCAATCTTTAAGTCTGGATTTGATATGTTTAAGTCTTTATTGCAGCATGAAAATTTTAGTGCCTTGAATGGGCATATCTTCCATCCCCCATTTGTCAATATTCCTGGTGAAGTCAGGGTGAGAGGGCCAAACATTATCAAAACTAATAGGTTTGTTCCTTGGTGTACCCATAAAAGTGGCTTCAAGCTGGACAGGCTAGTGGTCCGAGCCTCCAAAGGGAAGGATTAAAGCTGACATGTCAAGGCCTGTGAGAAGGAGGTTCTCTGAGATTATGAATCTATCTAGTTTAGAGGCAACTTGAGAAGCCCCTCCCCTCTTATTGTTCCAAGTGAAAGTGACATTTATTGTTTCAGTATCCACTAGTCCCATGTTATTTAAGAAGTTCTTGAAGGCAATGGAGTCTCTGCCTAGTATTCTGATGCCATCTCTTTTCTCTATAAGAGATTTGATCATATTGAAATCCCCTGCCAGAATCCAGGGCATATCAGGATATTTCTCTCTCAGCTCCTCAAGGGAGGTGAGAAGCTTGAGTTTGTCTTCTAGATTTTGAGGACCATAGACATTTGTAATCATGTAGATCTCTTTATCACCCAAAGGTTGAATCACCAGTGATAGATAGTAGCATCTAGGATTCCAAGTTTCTGGGGATCCCAAAGCGTAAGAATCCCCCCTGCCGAGTTATCTGCCTTAACCTCTAGATATTCATACTTGATTAACCATTTGCTATGTATTTCTCTGATCTTGTCCATCGAACACTTTGTTTCCTGAATAAAAACCATATATGGTTTTTCTTCTTTTATTCTACTACTAAGATTTCTTTGTTTCCTTTTACTTTCTAGACCCCTAATGTTCCAGGTTGTAAGCTTCATTAAGAAAGGTTTGTAAAGGAGTAACTGGTGAGATCTTTCATCTTACCTGAGTTAATCATGAGTTTCCCACATTCGGTCAGTAGCTCATTCTGTCTTTTCCTTCCTCTTTTCCTACCCAAGTTCTTGGAAGAGTGCCCCGGTGTTTCCTCCATTGTTTTCATCCCTCTATTCTCCTAGCTGTCATGGTTTCTTTTGATTTCAGAACATTTCGATTGGGATCTCTAGAGGAAGATTTGTTGAACCCTTTCAAACTCCTCTTTTGGCAGGGAGTCAACCCCTTTGGTAATTCCCTGCTCCAGAAACTTTTCTAGATCTAAATTCTCCCTCTCTAGAATCTCCTACAGTTCATGGTCCTCCATTCCCGCCTCACTTGGGGTCATCTCATGGTCCCTACTGAGCTCCATAATGCTTGGTATATCATCCTTTTGCTGGCTATTCTCTGGTATATCCTCCATGCTAGCATCCCTTTCCTTCTTAGTGGGATTAGTCTCTGATTCCTGGTTTGCCCCGTTGTTTCCGACTTCTTCTTCTAAGATCTTGAAACTATTGTGGCTCGGTTGCCCATCCTTGTTGATTTTCTTTTGGTACCACTTTCCTCCTTTCCCTTTACCCCCCACCTTAGTGAAACCCTCGAGATCTTTGCTTGTGGTGGTTTTCATGTTGCTCTCCAGTTTGTTTGATGGGAAGTCTCTGTATAGGTGCCCGTGTTCATGGCACTTACGACACCTAAATGGGACATGTTCATAGTCCACCACCTGCACCCATTCTTCATCATACACTTCTAAAATGATCTCGTCTAGAAGTGCCCCAGATAAGTCCATTTCCACACAAATCCGGGTGAAGGAAGTGTATTTGCCTCTTAGAGTCACATCTGATATCTTTATAAAATGCCCTAGCTTGTTGCTGATAGCCTTTAGAGACTCCGGCAGCCAATAATCTAAAGGAAGGGAGTAAAGTCTTATCCATACTGGTACCGAAGTGAACGTTTCTCGTTTTGGGACAAAATTCATCACCCATGGTCGCATGTAAAGGCCTGCAGTAACGTAAAAATAGGGTCCTCCCTTGAACACTCTATCTTTATCCTCTAAGCTTGTGAACACCATCGTAAAGAAGCCCTTGGACCCAAGGTGAAGGTTTATTTCTCCCATTGGTTTCCAGTGGTTCCTTATCCATGTGTGCAAAGCCTTCTCCGTCGGCCAAATCCCCATAAATTTGCATATAACCGCGTGTTCCACCATGTGATCTCTGTGCACTTGTATCATTAGGTCACTTAAAACTACCTAAGGAATAATGGTCGACTTGGGTTTATAGACCCCTGTCGCACTCATAAGTGCAGCTTTTTGACTTGCTTACCCCTGTCCTCTTCTCCTTGCTATCCTCCTCGTGATTCTCTTCCTATCCGTGAGGTCTGATATTTCTTGCATTAATATCCTTAGTTGTCACCTCCGTTGGTTTCTTGAAGCGATGCTGACCAACTCCCTTGCTTTTGTTCGCAGCTACTTGACTGTAGGAGGAAGCATAACTCCCTCCTCCACGTCCCCCCATGGTTAGCCGCGACCAAACCCTAACTCAAACCCTAGTTTAGATCGCATAGCCACCGCCAAGTTACCACCACCTCCCTCGATTCATTCAAAAGTGTCGATTCCCTATATGTTAACCAAGATGGACCTATTCAGGTAAAAACAAGTGATTCAAAAACTATTAGCAAATGAAATTGAAGTGATACTGTTATCAATATAGGAAGGGTAATTATTATTATTCATAATAGAGGGAGGGTAATTATTATTAATAAATAAGGAAGGGATAGAATTATTATTTAGAGGAAATTTCAACCTAAAAATGACATCCTAAGGAGAAATAATAAAATAATAAACTAAGAGTTATGCTTTTTGGAGTGAAAAGAAGGAAACTATTTTTTAAATTGTATTTTTGGATGATCTCCTTATAGGTTTATTCAAATTTCAAGTGTAGACACGCGTTGGATGTATAATTAAATTCCACATCCAACAAGTACCCATTATGCATACTTTTGAGAAAACCCACATTGATAAAAATTGAAGATACATAATGAGTAATCAATGGATGTGAAATTTAATTCCGCATACAACGAGTATATACACTTGAACTTTGAGTAAACCTATAAGGAGTTAAGCCAAAAGTATAATTAAAAAAAAAAAAAAAATTTCTTCTTTTCGCCCCAAAATATTTACATGCACCACTTTTTAAATTTAAAGGATTTTGATTGGTTTACATATTATGACATGGAAATTACGTGAAAATTTCATGGACACTTTTAGGCTAAAGCTTCCTCTAATTTGAACAATGGATAAAGGGTCAAAATTACTAATAATAAAGGAAGGGTTAGCATTAATAATAATAGAAGAAAGATTATTATTATTAAAAATAAAGGAAGAGGGATTATAATTATTGATAATAGAGGAGGGGGAATTATTAATAATAATATGGGAAATGTTACTATTAATAAAAGAGGAAGAAATTTCATTAATATTAACAAAAGAGAAAGAAAGGTTAGTAATATTAATATTAATATTAATATTAGGAGAGTTGTTATTATTATTAGTAAAAGGGGAAGATGGGTTATTATCAACGAAAATGGAGGAGGGGTTGTTACTCTTAAAAATAAAAGAGGAGGAGGAGTTTGATATAAGAGAAGGGATGAGAATTGCACCAGAGAATAAGGGATAAGGGCATTAGAACCAAGTGGAGGGTGGTTGGAAACAGGCCAACCCATATAGGAGAACATATTGATGGAACCAAATTTATCAACGCAAGAAAAGTTTGTTAACAAGGAAGGGTGATGAGATGAAATGGAAACCAAAATCAGGCTTGCGTTCAATAACAAAATGTCATTGCAAATTGGTAGTGGTGGGGAAGAGGAGGAATTTGAGGAGTCTGAAGAGGAGGATTCTGTAAATTCGAGATCCGTTGGTTCAAAAATGACATTTGTTCATTTGAATTCTATGTTGTTAAAGCTGGCATGTTATTAGAACACTCTTTCTTGGAGCTGTAGCAACAATGTTGAGTGAGTTACAACAATAGCTATATTATGTTGGTTGCAGCAATAATGAGATTTATAGCAAGTGAGAGTTACAACATCGAAGCGGTGAGAGTTGCAACAATGGTAAGATAAGAGTTGTAGCAACATGAAGTTAAGAGACACAACAAAGAGTAGTTACAACAATCATGACAAAAATCTAGAGTTGCAACACAGTAACAACAACTCAGAGTTGCAGTGACTACAATTAAGTAGATAGTTGCAATAGCTCATACCCATGAGTCACAACATATACATATCACAGAGAGTTGCAACACTTGTGTCTTACAAAGGCACATATGTAACTTTTTTCCTATATACCACTACATTGATGGCCAAAATTTACCATAAACAACGTTTAGGAAATCACCCCAGTCAGGGCCCCAATTAGACCCTTATTTGTTTCAGATGGTGATTTCATCTAGTTGAATGGGTTCCAATTTCCCCTCACTCTCCCTATTGATTTATGATATTTCTAGCTACTACCAACAGGAAGAGGCATTAGACTTACCCTCTTGTAGCATGCGTGTAATAAGGCAATCCTTAAGTTGATATGTGGGCTCAGCCAAGACACCAAGGATATTTCTCCTATGAATGGAGACTTCTACTAAGATTTCCTAAATGCAAATTAAAAAGAAATCTAATATAAGATGCAGACAACAAAATGGAAATCCTAATCTATCTTAATCAATAAAAAATATATACCTCTTCCTAATCAAGAGCAAGAGATAGTAACATGGAAAAGCTTGAACCCAAAATAAAACAAAACTAATAGGGCCGCGAAATATTTCTAGGACCTGCTATTGTTTAGTAAGATATGCGCATACAATTATCTTATAAATAGTTATCAAATCTCTGTGTGCATATATTTAAATTCAAGTGAGAATTTCATTTAAGCCAATAGATCATGTCAAATCATAGATATAGTTCTATGGAATAACAAGAATAACACAAAACAAATATGGCATTAAGTTGATAGATAGCTAGCAACTAATACAATAAAAGTCTGCTCAAATACAATATTCAGCTCTAAATCTACCTCTACCCAACCCTGCAAGATAGATTGACAATGATTTGAAATAAGAATGAGCTATTCTAATCTAAAAATAGTGCTTCGGCCAACCCCGAATCCTATTGCAAAAACTCATGTTATTTCTTTTATTTTTTAATTTAATTAAACAAATTATTTGTTGTGTGCTACAACAAATATCGAAACAAATACAATGCAACCTTCACAAAACAAATACTACGGAAAAAATAAAAACGCTAGAAGAAATAGATGCACACACACAAAATACATCATTATTTTTGGACTAAGTCCCCGAAAAAACCCAACTCGGGAAAACCGGTGCAACAACTAAGGGTTTTAATATTATGCAGTAGTGAAAATCTGAGTACAAACTATGGATGCTTAAACTAGAAATCCAAATAGAGAAATAACTGGCAATAATAACTAGTGAGAAAAACTTCTCACTCCATAGGCAATCCCGCTCTTACCTTAGCTCGAATTGAGCTGCTCCTTGCTCCCTCTGCACAGTCACTGTGTGAGTTTACGCATTTATTGCGTCCCACAAGCTTGGAATTGCATCTCCTCTCACTATCTCGTCAACTGTTGTCTGGGAAACTGATACTCTCTACCCTGGACCCTTTGCCCAACTTCTGGCTTAGACTCTCGACTTCTCCCCAGCAAAATTGAGATCTCCCAAAGAGGGCTCTGTGCTGCCTCTCTGTGGAAATCACTACCTCTCTGCAATGTACTCACCAGTATTGGAAAATATTTCTCTGGCCTCACTATCTCTACCCCTCTCTCACTACTTCAACCTCACTGAATCACTTCTGACAACACACCACTGCAACTTTGGAAATCAATTCTCAGCAAAATTGAACATCTCAATTGTATTCTCCAAGCCCCATCAACTTTCTTCTTATAACCCTCTGTTGAGACTTCAACAACCAATATTAAATCTTAATATATGGATAGGATTAACTAGAATTCGATATGCGTGAGTTTCTAGAAAATTCACACCATAACATAATTAATTGTGATTAATTAGTCCCATTCCTTAACTTTCTAGGAAATATTTAAAAAACAACTAATAATCTAATTAAGTCATCTCTAGGTGGAATTTCCAGAAACAATTTATGGGTTTTGGAGATCTCATGTATTCTAGCCTCTCCACAAAATTTCGTGGTTAGAACACATCTGATGCTACAAAAACTAACACTCCCTCTTAGCGAGGAATGTGTCCTAGTGCTGCAACCCACTGAAACAACACCCTATCTTCGCATCATCTCTTGTCACATTGCTGATGTCTGGCTGCTGCTGCCCACCAACCACTATGAAAATCTGATATGTGTTGCATTTTTGTTGTTGCTGACTCTGCTAAACTACTGCCAACACTGCATTTGCACTACAACTCCCTTTCCATCTGCTACTGCTGCAACTGCAACATTTGCAACTAAAAAGAATCCTAAATTTTGAATCAATTGTGATCAGTATGATACCTCTATCACCCGAGTCTATGACTGATGCTAGTATTTACGGTTTCACTGAGGCATCTGCACTACTACTGACACTACACTGTGCCAACTGCACTGCTACCAACTCTGCACTGCACTCCCTGACATCTGACTACTACTAGTCTCTGCAACTGTCACTATGGAATCTGACTACATCTACTGTCACTGATCCATCCTACTACTGGATACTATGGGCCCCTGTAGCAAGGTATTGATCCATGAGGTGGACCTCCTCAAGAATCTTGCCCCTCTGTAGCACTCTGAGGCTACAATACCAAGTCACCCCACTTTACTCCGGGGGGTATGTCAGCAAACATGGTGAATTCTTCCTCCAACTTGAAGGAAAGCCTATCAATCTCTGTTGATGCTTCCTACTGGTCCATCTTCTCCTATTTGTCCTTCTTCCTAAGAGGACATTGGGTGTTGTAGTGCCCAAACTCACCACATCTGAAACACTTGACCTTCGACAAGTCCTTCCTCTTTCTCCTTTGGTCCCCCTGTCCTTGAATGGGACCCTTCGATGCTAGGGCCACATTCTCCTCCTCCACCTAGATCAGGTGCCCCACTATCTCCTTTCGAGCCTAGTCCCTAGCTAGGACCCTTCCTTTCTTTGTAACTCACACTAGACAACTCACACTTCCTCCGGTATCTGCCTCTGACAAATGGAAGTCAATCTGCTACCCAGATCTGCATTATGGCTAACTCACACAACCTCCTCTGGAAATCTCTTATGATCATCCTTGCAAAGCTACAAAATATGTAAGACTTAAAACTAGAGAAAATAAACCTGAAAATATCCCTCTTTCCCATTGCTCTGCTGTTGGATCTGGTACTAGAAAAAATAGATTTATAAAATTCGAGATCCCCTAAGAGACATTTTCCCTCTGTGTGTGCTCTTCTTCCAGTCGACGTTGGCTCTACTCTAGCAAACTGTTGCAAAACCATTGTGTCCAACTAAAGATCTACTTTGCAAAAATACTAGCTGCTCTCTCTGCCTCTACAAACCATTGATCTGGAGAGATCGAATTTTTTTATCCCTCTCTCAGAAAAATTGATTTCTCCTCAAGAATTCGACCTCTTGGCCAAGGTGACTACACTGCCTCTGGGGTTTCGAACTGCTGCTCCTCAATGAACAACGAAACTCCCTCTTCCTTCGCTACTAAGCTCTTTGACTGATCATTTGTGCTATGATACTATTTGAAAATTCGGCCAACCTTGAATCCTATTGTAACAACTGATGTTATTCTTCTATTTGTTAATTTAATTAAACAAATTATTTGATGTGTACTATTGTAAATATCAAAACAAATACACTACAACGTTCACAAAATAAATGTTGTGGAAGAAATAAAAACGTTGGAAGAAATAGATGCACACACAAAAAATACAACGTTATTTTTGGACTAAGTCCCCAGAAAAACCCAACTCGGAAAAATTGGTTAGCAGCCGAGGGTTTTAATATTATGCAGTAGTGAAAATATAAGTACAAACTATGGATGCTTAAACTAGCAATCCAAACAGAGAAATAACTGGCAATAATAACTAGTGAGAAAAAATTCTCACTCCATAGGCGATCCCACACTGACCTCAACTTGAATTGAGCTACTCCTTGCTCCCTCTGCGTAGTCACTGCGTTAGCTTACACAATTATTATGTCCCATAAGCTTGGAACTACGTCTCCTCTCATTGTCTTGTTAGCTGTTGTCTAGGAAACTGATACTCTTTGCCTCCGGACCCTCTGCCCAACTTCTAGCTCAGAATCTCGACTTCTCCCCGGCAAAACAGAAATCTCCCCAAGAGGGCTCTGTGTTGCCTCTCTGCAATGTACTCATCGGAACTGCAAAAGATTCCTCCGACCTCGTTATCTCTGCCCCTTTCTCACTGCTTCGACCTCACTGAATCACTTCCGACAACACATAATTGCTACTCTGGAAATCGATTTCTCAGCAAAATCGAAACTCTCAAGTATATTCTCCAAGCCCCATCGACTTTCTTCTTATAACCCTTTGTTGAGACTTCAACAACCAAGATTAGATCTTAATCTATGGCTAGGATTAACTAGAATTCGATCTGTGTGAGTTTCTGTAAGATTCAAACCATCACTTAATTAATTCTGATTAATTAGTCATATTCCCTAAGTTTAGACTGAGGAAATATTTAAAAAACTAATAATAATCTAATTAAGTCGTCACTGGGTGGAATTTCCAAAAACGATTTATGGGTTTTGGAGATCTCATGCATTTAAGCCTCCCCAATAAATTTCGTGGCTAGAACACAACCGATGCTACAAAAACTAACAACACCCATACAACAGAGGATGACAAGAAATTGAATTACCTCTTTATTAATAACCAAAACCAAAAAATAGTGCTCAACAATGAATATACGATAAAGAGTTCTTTATTCACTAGCCTAACATATATCCATTTTTCTACAAAATAAGTCTTCTACAGTGGTGCCAAAAAATCTCTTTTTGCATAAAATTGGAACCCCTTACTCATACTTAAAGCTCATATTTATAATTTTACAAATCATATCCAAAATATAAATTTGTTTCATTAACAATTAGAATTGGAAAAATCTTAATTTTTTTTTATTGCTCCAATTCTATTCCTATAAAGCTCTAGGTCAAGATAGCACTAACCAATTTTACAAATAAAATCATAAAAATATAGTTAAAAACATATCAAATTTGTAAACAAAACTCTCCCAAAAAAAACTAATTAAAATTCAATTTAATTAATGAATAAAAGCTAAATCTAAATTCTTAATGGCTTCCTTTGATATTTTCCGAAATGAAATACTAACAACAAAACCTCTTAGAAAATGAAATTTCTCCAAAAACTTTACTCAGAAAATTGAATTAGTTAAAAATTTGTAACCCAATTTGTTGCTTTTTTTTGGGCATTAAATGTCCATATTTAGTGCACTGATTGATGCCAGATTAGTCTCCCTTAAATTACCATTCCAATAAACCTTCTGGGCACGTTGTATTTTGCTTATTTTATTTATTTTTTAAATAAATTTAAGATATTAAAATATTAAAATGAAGTTTATATAAACAATAAAAAAAAGAAGATTCCAATAAACCTTCTGGGCACGTTGTATTTTGCTTTTCCTAGTTTCTTTTATTTATTTTTTAAATAAATTTAAGATATTAAAATATCAAAACGAAGTTTATATAAACAATAAAAAAAAAAGGATTCCAATAAACCTTCTGGGCACGTTATATTTTGTTTTTTCTAGTTTCTTTTATTTATTTTAAAAATAAATTTAAGATATTAAAATATTAAAATAAAGTTTATATAAACAATAAAAAAAAAGAGGGGGTCACGTATGGTTCATGATGAATGTAATGGAGGAGGGAGAAGGCATAATGGAGGAGGCAACGTGGTATAGGAGTGGGCCCACGGGGGTGAAGGGAAGCCCCCAAAAGTTGTAAATTAAACAAACTTTCGTCTCCCCATTACGTCACCTATTCCAGCCTAGGTTGTCCCTGACGTCACCCTGGGTATCATCCATTTTGGCCCGAATGAAGCCAAAGATTTTAAGAAATAGCACGGTGGTCCGGTGGATCGGGACAGAAAAATTTTGCGTCATTTGTTGAAGAAATCACCAACTCGGGATCTGTCTATCAATGTAACATTGATATTGGTATTTGGTTTAGGGGGATAGGCCTGTGCCCCGATCTGACTCGGTCAATGGAGTGGGTGCACGCTCATGGTAGTATAATGTCTAAATTTATGTTTTATATACCATGTTTATTTAATAAGGTATTACTTTTTTGTTTTTATTGTATTTGTTATTTATTTGATTGACAATATAATTTTTTTTACCATATATGTTTATTATATTTATTAAATAATAACATTAATTTTAAACTAATAAAATTAATTAATCTATATTAATATTATTTTTACATAAAAAATAATAATTTTAAAATAAAATTTAATATTTTGACATTAATATATACATACAATTTATTAATGTTTATTTATAATGAATATACATAGTTAACATTATATATACATGGTTTATGTTTAGATGATGAAAACAACTAAGACTTTAACTAATCATAATTTTCAAACTGTGCAATGGAATTAAGTGGAATTTTTGTCTTTGGAACATTTTCAAGAAATCAAAAGCAATGGAGCTATCAAAAATGAAAATGAAAGAAAGTCAAACTCATTCAAAATAAAGAAATGGAAAGTAATCTAAGCCCCAAAATTTTCGAAGAAATTAAGAAGAGGTGTTGATACCTCAACAAGTGGCAACACATAGGGACGAAACAATTATCTCTAGTTTATAAATAGTAGGGTTTAAATTTATCAAAAATCGAAAGGATAAGTTTCACACAATCCTTAGACATGACACCATTTCCTATGGGTCCCACATAAAATAAATCAAGTAGTATGATTTTTAAAATATAAGTATTCAACATCAACTCAGTCTAGAAACCATGAATCCAAAAATAAGAAATTTATTGTTTTATGTTTTCCTCAAACTATTGGATAGAAAAAGGTAGGGATAGGGAATTTTAATATTAGTATACATCTATTGGATATAAATTTGTCTATTTTCCCTGACATTGTTTCGCTTCTCGTGAGTGTCTATAGTCTCGACGAAGATCTCTCGGTATCATACAAGGATGACCATTTTGCTAGCGAGCTTCTATAGCCCCAACGAGTTTACTTGTACTTCCCACACTTTTTGGTCCTTTCAACTCTCTTGTGTGTCGCCATTTTGACTCACTTAAAGTTGGAAAGTTGCATTTTGCAATTACATGAAGAAAGTGGGGTGGTACTAGAGGTGTTTTTGTTTAAAGAAAATATATGTCATACTGTTTTTTACCCCATACATATTCCTTAAATCTACCAATGTAAGGGTTCATTAAATGTGGAGGGATTAGGGAGAGATTTCAAAGAACATACTAGAGTCAGTTTTTTCCTTTAAAAGATGAATCATACTACTTGGAAGAAATATATGTGTTCCTCCAAAGACTTTGAGCTAGTCTAGAGGAAAAGGTAATGCCATAAGAAATATATTTTGGATAAATAAACACCCACTCTAATGACAGAGTATATATTACCCATAGTCGTTGTTTGTTGTTGCAAATAAAATATTTTCCCATATAGATTTTGGAAATACCACACAATCAAACTCCGGGTAAAAGTAAACTCAAACCACTCCAAAGAGTGCAAATGTAAGACTATACAAATCTGGTAAAAACCAAAACTAAAGAAGAAATAATAAAAATTTGCCAACTATCTAAAAAGGAAAAAGAAAACAAGAAAACAAAATAAAATATAAATCATGAAAAAACTAAAAACTCAAACGAGACAAAATGAGAAAAAAGATATCAACATAAAGTTTTCCTTATATTCTTATACCTGCTTGGTCTATATTGCAATGGTTTTTTGGGTCAATTATCATAATTAAAATGATTTTTTTTAAGTTATTTTTTTTTTTTTTTAAGTTTTTAAAATTCAAAAAAATTATTTTTTGATTGGTTAAAATTAATCATTTGACTATTTTTATCTGGTTTGTTTCTAAATTGCCAAAAATAAAAATAAATATAAAATAAAATACATAAAATTAGAGTCTATATTAAATTAGAGTCTATAATTTGATATAATCATTAGAGTCTATATTAAATCTTTTTATTACAATGTACCATCGAATCTTGCAAATCTTGCTTTATAAAACTTTTAATAAAATAATCCAAAACGTTAACTGCATAATCGATAACTTACGCCCAACACTAAATAACCTGTAAACTCAAGTCCAATGTTTCGTGATATTGGTTCGTAAATATTTCATAAACTGCGTATTTCATGACAAAGAAAAATGTCCCTTCACTATTGTTTCATAGAAAAACATGAACTCATGATTTAATGATTGATCTTTAGCCAATCAAAATATAACAATGTAAATGGTCAATTATGCCAAAATCCAAAGGATTTTGACACATCCACCCTTTTATAATCCTTTAATTTGTGTTTATAAATCAATTTAATCATAAAATATTACAAGAATGTATAATAATATAGCAAAATAACTTCGATTTTTCTCAAATTATATAAAAGAATTATAAAGAATAATTTGATGTTGTAATATATAATATTAAAATTGGGGAGCGCGTTGGTCAGGGAGCCGATCACAGTCGAACGGGTGTCGGAAGCCATTTTTCTCACCAATCGCTGCATTATCCAATCCTTAATCGCCATGGGACGCTCCGTTGCATGCAACCTCCATGCATGAAGCTGTGGGCACGTGGTTCCCATCCATGCAAGGTTTCTATCATCTGCTCTGAGGATCCTTGCCTTATATTCCTATCTTGCTGTAAACCTTCGTTTTTTCTTCCTCTGGCCTCACGGGCTGGGGGAAAAGCCATTTTTACAAGAATCTCTGTCATGGTCTTCTCTGTCCATCCGAGGCTTGCACGATTTCCTGGCTACCTTCTCGACTCGGCTCTCTGGGTCTTGGACGCGCTCGCGGTCTTCCATGCAGGATGCTTTCAATTGGTGGAGTGCGAAGAATCCTTCCTGGCGCTCACTTTTTATCCTCACCTGTTGGTTCCTATGGAAGTGGCACAATATATGCATTTTTCAGAACATCAGGAAGCCCCTCGATTCCGTCTTGATCTCAATCACGGGCCATATGACCCCCTCAGATTAACACATGGTCTGATCTGTTTCTATTCTTCATCTATTTGGACCTGTTTCACACAATGTGGGTGTTTCTACAGGATTATGGCTCGCTGTTCTTTTTTTATGATTCAATAGTTTCCAATAGCCGTTTTGTTCCATCCCCTGGATGCGTTATATGTCTGCTTCCCCTTATGAAGCGCCCTGTAAAGATGATGATGGTCCTCAGGCGTTTTTGTTTTCACTCAGCTTGGCTACAGGTGGCTTGTCTTTTTTGCTGGCTTTATCATGATAGGTTTCAGGGGTCTATATGTTGTCGCAACAGCCACTGGCCTGTTGTTTGTTTGCTGGCTTTATCATGATAGGTTTCAGGGGTCTATATGTTGTCGCAACAGCCACTGGCCTGTTGTTTGTTTCAGCTGTTTATCACAGATTTTGATTTGTATACAGATCTGTTGTTTGTTTCAGCTGTTTATCACAAATTTTGATTTGTATACAGATCTTTATATTTCCTGAATATAATATATTATGATTTTTCTTCTGAAAAAAAATATATAATATTAAAAAATTATAAATGTCAAAATCATTTTTTTAAAATAAATATAAGTTTATGTTTATTTTAAATTGGTAATATATATATATATATATATATATATATATATATTGGTGACTAGTGGAATCGGCAACGACAGTGATATCATACTCGCATTACCCGTTATACGGGGTTGAATTCCACCTGTTGCCACTATAACTTCTAGGAGGAACCACCCAGCCCTGTAAATATGATGATGGTCCTCAGGCGTTTTTGTTTTCACTCAGCTTGGCTATAGGTGGCTTGTTCCCGTAACTTTTTTGCTGGCTTTATCATGATAGTTTTTGTTTTCACTCAGCTTGGCTATAGGTGGCTTGTTCCCGTAACTTTTTTGCTGGCTTTATCATGATAGGTTTCAGGGGTCTATATGTTGTCGCAACAGCCACTGACCTGCTGTTTGTTTCAGCTGTTTATCACAGATTTTGATTTGTATACAGATCTTTATATTTTCTGAATATAATATATTATGATTTTTCTTCTGAAAAAAAATATATAATATTAAAAAATTATAAATGTCAAAATCATTTTTTCTAAATAAATATAAGTTTATTTTAAATTGGTAATATATATATGTTTATTTTAAATTGGTAATATATATATATATATATATATATATATATATTTTGGTGACTAGTGGAATCGGCAACGACAGTGGTATCATACTCGCGTTATGCGTTATACGGGGTTGAATTCCACCTGTTGCCACTATAACTTCTAGGAGGAACCACCCAACCCGCAAGAACGACCCTCAGGTAAGACGAGACTCGAACTCGTGACCTGCACAGCGGCACAGACGACTTAACAGATCATCAGCTAGCCACGAGACCAAACCTCAACAAGCTATATAAAAAATAAAATTTAAGTCAACATTACAATAATTAAAAAATTCTTTTGTTTTCATAATTTTAATTGTAATTATAAAAAAAATGAAGAATTTTTTGCACTTACATTTAAGTTTTTATGTAACTAATTTTTTTATTTATTTTTTTATTATTTTAATATACTAGACATTTTAATTTTTTATATTAGAGATTTTATTAAATATGAATTCTTTTCCACGAGATTAAGATGACATGTGATACTTCATATTAATTTCATATTTTTGGGATATAAATTCTTATATATATATATATATATATATATATATATATATATGACATTGTAATTTCTCCTTGTTATTTGGTTTGATAAGTTAAAGATGGAGGAAAACGTGCAAAAACACATTTCAATAAACTCTTAATTTTTGTAATAAACAATGATGTTGGGCTAATGTTTCATCCAAAATTATCTATACATCTATCTCTATTTTTCTCCAAGATTATGTAATCCATTAATTACTTCCCTTACTTCCTTAGTATCCAAATATGTTTCATTATTAGATTTATGAATTTGTTCAAACATTTAATAATTCTTATCAAATATTTTATTGTATAAGAAACACTTGTTAAATAAAGAAATAAGTTATAAATTAAAATTTCAGTTATTTTTTATTTTTAAATATTTTTTTATAATAATGATGATTCTTTTCATTAAAAAATAAAAATAAAATAGATAGCACATTGAATTTAAGTAAGAGATAATTTATTACCTATTTAATGAAGTACCTCTTTCTGCATTTATTTATTAATTTTTACTTTTGAAAAAGAGAAAAAGAATATATATATATATATATATATATATATATATATATATATGAAAAATATCAATATCTTAAATAAAAAATAAAATATATATAATAATTTTAGAGATTTAAAAAATATTAATATTTTAAGTTGGATTTATCAAGATATTTAAAAAAACATAATTTTTTAATATTTAATTTCATCTAAAAAATTATATACTAATAGAAAAACTGGATTATTTTTATTAATATTTAATATGAATTAGTTAAATATTATTATTTTTAAATATTATCACATATGATTTTTTTGGTTTGGTTTGACCTAGATTTCATGGCTTATATAATACTTTATAACATGTTGATCATGAATTAATTTGTGTTAAGGATTGATATTATCACATATAATTATTTGTTTATTTTCATTTTAATTTTTATATAGCATTATGTACTAGCTTTTTAACTTTTATATAATAAAAAAATTTAATATTATAATAAAAATATAAAATATATTTTAAAAAATACAATAAATATATAAGGTTATAAAATATATTTAAAATATATGTATGTTTTTTTCTTTTTTTAATTGCAACGCTTTGTATTCATTATCAAAAAAAGATTATATAGCTTTTATTCTCCGATCCCCTAATAATACATAAGAAGCTAAAAGTCCTTGAATACCCATATTAAATAAAGATCCAGAGCAATAACACGCTCCTCAGTTCAGCAACATACTATGTTACAGATCTTTCATAGGCCATTCACAGGCAAGCTTCACCATCATAACATTAACCAAATAAACCATAATTCCAAGATAACATTGACCAAATCGCTCTTTTCCAAGAACAAGAAACATGAAAGGAGTAGCATCCAACATTTACTCCTTCAAACCAACAAGAAGTATTCATGAAGCGCCTAAAACCTTAACATAATTCAACATCCCATAGTGTACCCATGTTTAGAAAGAGTTTCGATACCAAGAGGTTCCTCATGCAGAGGAGGTGATAAAAATAACAACAAACTCCAAAACAAAACCAGTGTGCCAGAACATAAAAAAGACACAACAATGTTATAAGATTTCTTAGAAAAAATACGACTAGAGTCAAATAGAGAAACACCACCCCATGATTCATAGCACAAAGGAGCCCACAAATTCAAATCCAATGGCTGAAGTGACATAACTAAGCAAAGTGCTTGTGAGTCATAAAACAACCAGAAGTGAAAAATGTGCACCATAACACATAGATGTCAACAGAAATAAGAATAGGGTGACGTCTCACAGAAAACCACTGAATTTGATTCACATTCACAACAATGAGATTCATAATCACACGTCTTTGAAGCAGATACCAGAGTGGTCGTAAGATAAAAGGCCAACTATAAAAACTCAAGGCCCTTGAGAGGTACAAAGGAACAATAAAACTACCAACTTCACCACTATGATATCCAAAAGCAGTGGAGCAATAAACTAGACAACTTTCCCCATTATAATCAAAATTTCCAATGAGCAATATATTCCAGACCATTGTACCTCTAAGACAAAAGATAATGAGGACTGCCATGAAGAGACCATACCCTAAAGAACACATGGAAAAATTTATGACAAAAGTTCATGAAACCCACAATCTCTAGTCATGGTAAGAGGATATTATAGTAGGCATCGAGCACTATCATATAGAGGATCTTTGAGATCACTAGAGGTAGAATCACTCACTAGGAAGCCTTCTACACAAGCCAAGTGAGAATCCACATTATCCAAGAAAAACCTTTGGTTGTGAAGCATGCATTTGATGTCCTCCAATGAGGAGAATACATTGTAATTCTCCACTTGCTTATCTTTGAAAACAAGGTGCAACAGGGTAGCCATTTGTTGGTGTACAACTAAAGAATTCATAAAGTGAAACCGCATTTTCCTGAATATACCAGGATTAGGAACCAATTTCATATCCTCCCCACCAACTCAAAATCATAGTGATATGGTCAGTCCCCTACCTCTTTACATTTTAGAAATAAAATTTCCTTCCTCACTTCTAGAGGAACAACATCAAAGAAGGTAGTGACAAAGTCATAAGCGAACGTATGAACCCTTTTGTACCTTACATTGCCTCCACTACCCCTCCTACTACTCATTCTCTACCTAGGAGGCATGAGCACAACTGCAAGGGAACACTGAGGACAAAGAACCTTTGCCGATAAAGAAAACAAGACATATAACCCTAAGCTCCCAACCTAAAGAATACTAAATCATCACCCAATTTCCACACTACAAGAGCAAATTCCAGCAAATTCCCGAGCTCACCACAACCCAAAAAAATGACATATCCCAAAAATAAGCGGTGAAAACCCCTTATACATAGACGTAACACTGAGAATCTATTACAATGCCCTGCACTTTTAGGTCCCTATAATACTAGTGTATCATCCTTATTGTTATTTTTGTGCCCATGTAGCCCCCATATTGTTGTTGTTGTGCCCCATAGAAACCCACTAGTGTTATGTTGTGTCCTTACATTATTAAATTGTTATGCAGGCTTTGATTATATTGTGACTCCTTAGACTCCTATATATACAAAAGAGGTCTTGTCATTTGTATCATCCAAGAATTTTTCATTTATGTAATATAAAGGAGGTTTCCCCCTTGAAGAGGATAATTTTTAAGTCATTGATCTATCTATTTGTGAGCTATATGCATAACATTTGGTATCAGAGCTTTGGATTTTAGGGTTTCGCTTCTTCAAACAGGTCATTGTGGAATTTTTGCTATAAATTTCTTTCTATGATGCTTCAGAATATGAAATTGTAACCACATGGAGCCGAAATATTGGTGAACCTTGTATATGAATTTTAGATATTGTCTCACTATATTTTCTGAGATATTATCCGAGGAAGTTAGGGTTTTTGCAAGCTCCAAAATTCCATCTCAAACAGGTGATCTAGGGAAAATCCTCATAAATTTCTCTCTGAGAATCAGATTTGAATTTAGCAAAAAGTGACTAAAACAGGACGAACTGTAATTTTGTAGGTATCATTTTTAGGGCCAAAGGTCAAAATAGTGACACGTGGAACTCCGTACAAGTTCGCCCTACTGAACCAGTCTATAATCAGGTCATCGTGGGAGATTGGGCATAAGTCTTTATGGAAGAATCCAATCTTGGTATTACTTATTGGGTAGTAAATAAGCTTAGAGGGCTACTGCAGGACTGAATTTCAGAACTTGGAGATCCTAAATTACAAAGTTACAACTATTTATAGATCGAGCTCCTAAAAGAAGAAAAAAGGTGTGCATTTTTTTTAAAATTGCATAACTTTTGTTTGAAAAATTAGTTTGAAGTGATTCCAAGATCGTATTGAAGAATATATATTAGTATTGGGTTATAAAATACCTCCTAATAAAAAAATATACACCCATTAATCCCTCAGAAATCTCTACTATGATACATGAAGAGGAATAAGTGTAGCATGATATATCAAAATTATGGGACCAAGTGCAACAAATTTTGCTCTCACAAAGAGCAACCAAAGATGAACTAAAATGCGACATGAATTGTTTAAAAGAATAAATGGAAGGTTTGAAGGATGGCATGGAATCTAAGATGGATGGTTTGAAAGTAGACATGGAAGGATTGAAGGAAGGTTTGACAAAATTGTTACAAGAAAGGCTTCCCGTTGGTGACAAGGTAATCTGTGAAAATCATGATGAGGACAAAAGGAATATGATTACGATTTTAGAGACCCCAATGTGGGGTTTAAGAACCACAAAATTCGAAACATAGATATGAGGAAGTTTGATGGCAAGGATCCAGTAACATTGATACTACAAATGGAGCAATATTGTGATCATGGTAAATTTTAGGGGCGAAATTTAAGGGGTTTTTCATTTTAGAGGGGTGGAATTTTTATAAAACACCCATTTCATATATTTAGCCCAACTTTTATTTAAAAATTAATTAATTTTTTTCATTTTAGCCCAAAACAAAAGGGGTGGATAAACTATGAAAATACTCATTTGACTCGATTCGCCTGGTTTGGGAGGTTATATTCCATTACAATTACTTGATTTTCTGCTTTGCAATGTTAAATTCATTTACAATCACCCATTTTCTAGTTTGGGAGGTTGTATTTGGTCCCAATAAATAAAAATATAAATAAATTGGAGGTATGGTAAAGAAATAAAACCTCTTTTTATACTTACTCCAAAGGGATGGTAAATAAATAAAAATATAAATAAACTAGAGGCATGGTAAATAAATAAAACCTCTTTTTATATTTAGTCATAACCCTCTTTCTATTTAAGAAGGCTCAAAAAAGAGGTTTTATTTAAGTGAATCCTATGAGCCAAATACCATATTTATAAAATAGGTATGGTAAATTAATAAAAATATAAATAAACGAGATGTATGGTAAATAAATAAAACATTTTTTACATTTACTCCATAAGTCACCTTATATTTACGAACACGCAAGGGGTTTAAATAAATAAAAATATAAATAAAGTGGAGGTATGGTAAATAAATAAAATCTCTTTTTATATTTAGTCCATAACCCTCTTTCTATTTAAGAAGGCTCAAAAAAGAGGTTTTATTTAAGTGAATCCTATGGCCAAATACCATGGGCCAAATCATTATTAATACCATGCAAAAAAACATTATTAACCCTAATATTAGTATTAATAAAAATAAAGATGGCACATGGTATTGGCCCATGGTACTCACGTGGAATGAAGCCTATAAAAGGGGGAATTAAACCAGCATAGATCCATCTTTACTCTGAATCTACTAAGAGTCGAGAGGGATCAAATATCGTGATATGCAAACTAGCATAGAGCGAAAAAATATTTGATCCCTCTCGGGGCTTGGTAGATCAAGAGTAAAAATGGATATTGTAATTTAATGTCACTTAAACATTTTAACTTGGTTAAAATAAAAAAATAAAATAAAAATCAATTATTATTTTTATTAGTTTTTATAAATTACTACTAGTAGTTTTTAAGCTTCGGGCTTATGATAACCCATGGTATTGACCCATGGTAATACCATGGTATTCATGTGAGCATAGACTATTTAAAGGGGAAATTCTATCAGCTTAGATCCATCTTAATTCCGGGTCTACCAAGTGCTAGAGGGATAAATAGATTTCATAATCAACATGGTCAACAATCTTAGTACCTAGAAGTGTTTCATAACTCAATTTTAGCAGAGCATGGAGTTTTGCTCTGTTGTATTAGTTATATTTTGGATTTTTCTAGCGTCCTATGAATATTGTAAAGACCTTAAATTCAAATATCAGAATATGTAATTTTAAGCAGAATTTAAATAATTTAAATATCGAATACCAACCTGTCTGCTCTGCTGCGAAGCTCCACTGTAATTGTTCTGCTGTAATTTTTGCCCTGGCTACAAATGTATGCGCAAGCTACGTTACCAAAATGGCCAAAACCACCCTGCCGAACTGGGTACAACCTGGGTACACAGTCTCATAATGCTTTCCAATTGAAGCAATCTGATCCCCCATTCCCAAAAACTCCAGTACAATCAAGGCTCAAGAGCGTCTGTATCTATGTTAAAATTGTTCTTTGTCTTTTCTCCTCCTTTCTTCGAGATTTCCTTCCTCCTTTTATTTCCTCATCCACCGTCTTCCACCCATCTCTGCATCAATATTTTTTTACGTGTAACTTTTATGAAATCAAATCTCATTTGATTTCGTTGATTTTATTTGGATATGCAGATCTAATTTAATAAAGTTTATTTATTATTTTAATGAATTAATTTGATTTATAATTTTAATAATTTATATTATTATTTTATTAATTTTAAATTTTAAATTTTAATTTATAAATTAAAATTAATATTTTCTATTAGCTTTAAGGATTTATCATATATATGATACTCCGGTGTGGTATTAATTCATTACCTTAATTTATATCTCCTCCTGTAGTAACTAGCTTATATATAGTGCAATACATGTGGGTCCATGCATACGTAGCTATCGTATGGAGGTCTCGTATGTATGCTAATACCCTTATTCTATTTATAGGTGGGTCAGTACATACATCCCTCCTTTTAAAAACTTCGTCCCGAAGTTAGGGTTTCTAAAATATATTATTAATTAATGTGAGTATATAATTCTTTATATGAATTCGTCTTACATGGGTACTTAAAATTTGTTTTCTTAAATATTTTAAGATTTTACAACTATAATATTGATGTTCTACCCTAGTTGGTTCCCTTAGCTACTCTAGAATCATCCTATCCTTCCTAATCTCTTCTGCTTCCATCTTATCTGTCCTCTACTAGAGTGTGTCATGGCGTCAGCTATACTGACTAACCATGCATAGGCTCTCAAGGGTATCAACATCGATTATATCTGCCTGATTACCCAGTAGGCATCTGGCAGTCATCATCACATGTCTAGGGGAGTGTGATTCGCACAGTCATCCCATGACTCTAGGTTTTGGAGGATAAACGGTGGGTAATACCTCTACCCCTCCTAGTGGGACTTGGGTCAATACTCTCTCATGGAACCTCATTGAGCCTTAATTATACTAAAGTTTTTGTCATCACGTGGTCATTTTGGTAAGCTGCAATGCAAACACTTGTCCACATATTATAACATATGCATCAATATCTATAAAATAAACAATTTCTGTATAGCTCATTCATGTTGTTATCTCTAGTATAACATACTTGGTCATGTCCTGCTCATGTCATTGGCTTTCATATTGAAATTGTAATCACTCTTTTATTTCCATCTCATTAATCATATTGATATGCATAAATGAAGCAAGATTTATAATATCTTAATTCATATCATAATTTAGGATTTAGATTTTATAACAAGGTTAATCAAATATTGAACTTCATCTTGGTATTCATAACTCAATAAGGTTAATTTAAATAACATATTTCATGTTGGTATCCACGTATTAGTAGAATTAAGCAAATAACATATATCATATTTCAGTGACATAAAAATTCATATTTATATGTGATCCTTCCAAAAATGGTTTTGAGTATTTGACTTAAAGTAAGGTAAATATATACAAAATATGGCTTAAAGTTCTTCAAAATTGACACAAGTTAGGGTATTTTTGACATAATATTTCTGTATCTTCCCAAGTAGCCGATCTAGGGCTATACTTGTCTCATTGGACCTTAACTTGGTCTACCAGATGATTCCTGAGTTGTCGAACCCTACGTTCCAGTATATGTAATGGTTCGACCGAAATGATTCCCTCGTCCGATACCTGCAGTTCCTTCCATTGAAGGTTATGAGATTTGTCAGCTATGTAATGCCTTAATACAGATACATGAAATAGATTATGAACTTTATATAGGTGAGGTGGCAATGCAAGACGATAGGCGACAGGTCCAACTTTCCCCATGACTTTAAATGGTTTGATAAATCGGGGTGACAACTTTGTCCATTTTCCGAATTGGATAGTGCTTTTATTTGGTTTGATGAGGATGAAAAAATACTCCCCTACTTCATATTTTCTATCAATTTTGTGAGCATCAACATAACTCTTTTTTCTATCATGTTCTTTAACCGTTGTCTAATTTGTTTTACTTGTTCCTCCATCTCTTGGATTAATCTGGCCCTACTATCACTCGATCTTCTAACTTGTCCCAAATTAACAATTTTCTACAAGGTCTACCATATAATGCTTCAAATGGAGGCATTCCAATTGACCTATGGTAACTGTTATTATATGCAAATTCGACTAAGGATAAGTACTTTTCCCAGTGTGATTGCTGATCCATAATGTACATCCTTAACATATCTTCTAGTAATTTATTTACCCTTTCTATTTTCCCATCAGTCTGAGGATGATAAGATGTACTCAAATTTAGTTGAGTCCTAAGGTTGACTGCATGCAAGTCAAAAATCTTGAAGTGAATCATGAGTCTCTATCTAATATGATCTTCTTAGGTATTCCATGAAATCTTATAATTTCATTTATGAATACTTGAGATACATTAGAAACTTCGTATGTATCTCTTACGAGAATGAAATGGGCGCTTTTCATTAATTTATCCACCACAAAGAGAATGACATTATGCCTTTGTGGAGTGAGAGGTAGTCCGACGATAAAATCCATAGAAATTATCTCCCATTTGGTCATAGGAATATCGTGAGGTTGTAAGAGACTTGCTGGGTGACAATGATCAACTTTCACTTGTTGATATTCAAGACATTTTGCAACGAATTGAACAATATCGCGTTTCATGCCTGGATAGAAGAAGAGTTCCTTGGTATCAGTATACATTTTCTTAACCTCAGGATGTGCACAATATAATTCTTTGTGGGCTTCCTTAAGGATGGTGTCTCGGAGATCCCCATTATCAGGAATATAAATCCTTCCATGAAATAGCAATATTCCATCATCTTCTAGTTCATATCCCGCAAACTTAGGTTCTTTTAGATTTTTACTATCAAGACTAGATCTCACCTTTAAATACCATCTATCTTTTATAAGATGTTCTAGTACTCGTTGCCTTAAGTCTACTTTGATAGGTATGAGGGAAAATATTCGAGGTCTTCTGCTTAAATAATCTCCCACTACATTCTCTTTTCCTTTAATGTATGATATTCCAAAGTCATACTCACTTAGGAATTCACTCCGTCGTCTTTGTCTAGCATTTAAGTCTCTTTGAGTAAACAAATTTGCTCTACTAGATAGCGTCTCCATATCTTTAAAGCTAGCACTAAAGTGGCTAACTCTAAATCGCGAGTGGCGTAGAGTTATTCATGATGTTTTAACTTCCTTGAGGCATATGCTATTACTCTTCTACTCTGCATTAACACTGCACCTAATCTTTGCTTGGATGCATACGTACATACAATAAAATCTTTGTTCATATCAGGTGTTCGTAAGATTGGTGCACTGGTCAACAGTGTTTTGAGTTTAGAAAATGCTTTATTACATTCCTCAGTCCATTCATACTTAACACCTTTATGTTGGAGGGTTGTAATTGGCTTTGTAATTTTGGAGAATCCTTCCACAAATCTTCAGTAGTAACCGACTAAACCCATAAAGCTTCGCACTTCGTGTGCATTTTTCGGTATTTTCCATTCCATGATTGCTTTTTCCTTATTAGGATCTACTGAGATTCCTTCACCAAATATGATATGACCTAAGTAATGAATCTTTTTATGAAAGAAAGAACACTTGGATAACTTTCCATATAATTGTTGTTTTCTGAGGCAAGATAATACTATCCATAAATGGTCTTCGTGCTCTTTCTTATTCTTGGAGTAGATGAGAATATCATCTAAAAGAACTTGTACAAATTGATCAAGATATTTGCCAAAAACATTGTTCATAAGGTTCATGAATATTGTTGGTGCATTAGTCAACCCAAATGGTACCACAATAAATTCATAATGCCCAAAGCATGTCCAGAATGCAGTTTTAGAAATATTGCTTTCCAAAATCCTTAGTTGATTATAGCCTGATTGTAGATCAATTTTTGAAAAGACAATAACTCCTTTCATTTGGTCAAAGAGGTCATCAATTGGAGGCATTGGATACCGATTATTTATTGTAGCTTGATTCAAGTCTCGGTAATCTACGCATAACCATAACGAACCATCTTTCTTTTTGACAAAAATTATAGGAGCACCCGAAGGTGAAATGCTGGGCCGTATGTGTCCTATTTCCAATAGTTCCTTCAATTGAATTTTCAATTCTTGAAATTCTGGTGCTGTCATTCTATAAGGTGTTTTAGAGATTGGTTGAGTACCAGGTTTCAATTCTATTGTGATATCTAGTTCTCTTTTGGGGGTAATCCTGGTAGTTCCTTTGGAAATACATCCGGAAATTCGGCTAACACTGGATATTGTTCTAAGGATGGTCCTTTTTCCTTACTTACTTCTTGAACTGCATATACCTGACAACCTTTCCTTAAGCAACACTTCATTTGCATAGTTGATATGTAGCACAAAGATACTTTTCTCTTGATACCTTGAATCTAGATCGTCTCTCCTTCATCACTTATATCGAGAATTCTTTTCCCATAACACTCTACCCAAGCTTGATGAGCTTCTAACCAATCCATACCTATTACGAGGTCATAAGTTCCTAGGTCTATGACATACAATTTTAATTTAGTTGAACATACCCCTAGATCAATTTTTCATTCCTCCACACTCAAGTCTACGGATTAGAGTTCTCCTGAGTCCATTTATACCTGTCTGAAATCATTTTGTTTGTGAGCTGCCAACCCACATTTATTTAATGCATATGGTGAAATGAAACTGTCTTTCGCACTAGTATCAAATAATATTTTGAATTTTATACCATTAATAATACCTAAAGATTCCACTACAGTGGATTGATGTGCTGCTTGATTGTTGTCGACTACTACATGGATTCTATGATTGCCTTGGGTATTTGGTGCTAGTTCTTTTCCTTTTCTATGTAATATACTTGATGAAGCTTTTGGACAATCACGTTGAAAATGCAGTCCTCCATATCTCCAACAATTAACCTGGGTCGGTCCTCTTAAACCATAATGTGAGTTTCTAGATGAAGAGCTTCGCCCTCTCATGCCGCTTCCTCTTGTATTTCTTCCTCTATTATTAGTTCCACGAGATTTCCATGGACTTGTGTTTTATGATTCAATGGCTATAGTTGTTGGCTACGTAGGGCTTGACCCAGGTTCATAAGTGATTTAGCTAAGCAAATCCTAGTACTACTGGCCCTTTCGGCAATAGTCTATGGAGCGCGGACTGAGGTCTCACCCGAAGTAGTATGGGAGGGTGATGGAACCAGGTTTCCGCACCCTGGGGATGTCTGATATGGGGCGATAGGTACGTGATTCAACCTTCGCACTTACTAAGTTACGTGCACCAGCAAGCTCCTTGCGTCTTGTGGTACTGCCTTCGCGTAGCTCTAGCTACAGTGCAACCAGTGTTAATTACCCAAGTCTTCCTTAATTAGGTTATGTTTGCTAATTACTTAGAGAGTTTTCATACATAAGCCTTCATACCAATGTTTATCGAGTGCACGCATATAAGTAAACAGATACACATAACATCAGAATATAGATCCATGAAACAGATGCACGATATGCCGAATCAAACTTATCTTTATTAATAATTCTCTTCAAGTTCAGTTCAATACAAACCCGACTCTGCCCTGTGCACTCAGCTGCAGGGGTCTGTGCACTTAGCTGCGGACTCTACTAGGCCTCTGCGCACTCAACTGCAGAGCCTCTACCTACTACTACGACCCAATACACTTCAGATCCACTTCTATCCTCTAACCATGCCTTCGCATCTATCTATTACTTTCTTTTCAAAAATTTGTCTTTACACTTAGAGCCTCGCTCTATTTATACAATCCCATGGTCTGTGGACCATGGGTAGGCCGACACAACTTTACATTAAATTACATTATTTTAGGGCGGACAAGCCTATGACTTATCCTAAAATTTTGCGCTCCGCGCCCCCGCATTTCGTGGGGTATTTACATTACATTGACCAAAACTCAGGCTTTAGGCCCCAAAACCATGCTGTGGGGGGATCCGCTGCCCAACAGGCCCTTAACACAATCATCGTGAATCGTCCCGAGTCACTGTGTGGGTGCGGTGATCTTTGTGTGAAGTTCATCCAGCAGTTCTCGTGCAACTTGGGTGTCCACAGTACACTGTTCGACTATCTGCTAGATTTGTTGCACACGTATCTCTGAACCTTCATGAGCAGGGTCACATTCCTGTCTAACCACATAAAGTTCCTGCATCTGTGCCAACTTCCCTTCAATGGTAGTTGTAATTGTGAATGCTTCATCGATCCATGGTTGGTTATTGGGATGTTCACATACCAGCGGTCCAATGGGCATATAGGACGACATGTAAGAAGTTGATTGGACAAACCCCATTCAAATTGGTCTATGGGAGAGAGGTTGTAATGCCTATGGAATATATTGTGTCAAGCTTGCAAATTGAAGCATTAACTGATATGGCAGATTGTGAAACTATGGAGGAACGCCTCACGTAATTGATGGAATTAGAAGAAGACCAATTTCCAGCAGGATTTCACTAGCAGGTGTAGAAGGAGTGTGAGAAGACCTAGCATGATCAACATATTAAGTTGTTCACCTTCAAGGTGAATAATTTAATGCTACTATATGATAGGAAGTTCACAAAGTTCCCTAGGAAGTTTCAAATGCACTGGTTGGGGCCCTATGTAGTCAAGGAAATTACAGATGGTGGTGCAGTTCAACTCGCGAAGCTAAATGGGAAATATTTCTGGGAAGAGTCAACGGGAGTCAACTAAAGTTATATCAAGGGGATCATGCCCCTGCGCAATGACTACATGATAGTAGGATAGTCTTAGTACTCCAGGCAACCACAAGGATGTACGAGACTATAAACTACACTACCTGGAGATTGGGAAAATGAAGTAAGGGGGGTGCGCAAGGGAAGCTAGAAGTGCGCCAGGCGATGTTGCACCAAGAGGGTTGCGCCATGGAGGATGGTGCCTTGTAGGTGAGTCTAAAAATAGTCATTGTATGCACTATAATTGATTGGATGGCGAATATCCCATTAGGAGGAGTGGGTAGGCTGCATTTATGGTGCAAATATTTGGCAATTTGTCACTAAAGATGCATTTATGAGCATAAATTGAAGGGAACAGTCACATTGAATTCAAAATTACCCATAAATCTGGCATGTTGGCTTGTAGTAGAAAACTTTACCCTGTGAAAAATTATTGTAAGCTCTGTTCTCTGAAACCTATGAACCGAGAATATTGGGAGGTACTTCTGTCACAGCCGATGTTCGCAAATTTTCCTGAGCAGAACCATGAGCTCATCTTTGAGAAAATGTATGCAACTAATCTCGTAGAAGTCGTTGTCTCCGAAGTCGATATCTTTGAAGCCACTGTCTCTAGCGCCGCAGCCCTTGAAATTGTGTTGGCAATGGAAGCTACACCATCTGTGCCTACGACGCTGAGGGCGTCTAGGTCAAAACCATCTGTTGCTAACGAGAAACAGAAGAAACCACAGGTTGTATCAATGCGATAGTCGCTAAGGAAGAACCATACGGAGGTTCGACGGAAAGGGAAGATGGACAAATCGAAACAACCATATGAACCCTTAGATATTGACGCATAGGAGCTTTTTGATGGGGTTGAAGAGTTGGATGTTGAGGAGGACGTGCCTATCACTAGTCTCCTAGTTTATATCTCTCCGCAAAAGGGCAAAGCAAAGGTCCCGAAAGTTCTGGATTCTGGCAAGTTTATGGTTTCTACACCACTATTACCGAAGAAAGTTCCATCGAAGGCATGCAGTTAGGGTGTATTCCGGCCCTCAAAATGGAGGATTGGGTCTATTTGATCACGATAAATTCCCACACTTGGCGACCAACAAATATTTGGCAAATATATACTATGAGGAGACTAGAGTCATGTGACTGGAGACTATGAAGTGGGTCGTAGGGGTTGAAAAAGTAGGTTGTTGAATATGTTGTGGGTACCACACTTTAACCAAACCACTATCAACACAGTGTGTGTACGCCAATTTCTTACTCTGGTGCATGATGGGTGTCTCTGGCTAGGAGAGCCCATCCCCATCACAGATATGCTAATCCATCGTATCACAAGGTTTCCCTACCAAGGGGTGGATCCCACCAAGGAGTTTGGAGGCAAGAGTCAAGAGAAATAAAAGTGTGGACAAAATGAAGCACGAGTATGGCTTAGTAAAGAAGTCGTGCAGATACTCTATCCATTCCATCACTGATAGGGCGATGCAGTTTTCTGCCTAGATTTTGGATTGTAAGATTATGAGAAAGTGTCACGCGGATGAGGTGTCGGCGCTAGTCATTTCCTTGGCTGCACAATGTGCGAAGGGGGTGCAGTACAACTGCGCACAATACCTCTGCAAAGACTTCATTTTCAATTGTCGCGAAGCACAGGATGATGGCAAGGCATTCCGTTATGCTTGGCTACTATTGTTGATTGCCCTCATTGCATGGAGGCTCCTAGAGGACATCGAGTTCCCTCCATAGGACAATGATTTATCAGAGGCCACAAAGTTCGCTTTGCTATGGGTAACAAAGGACTCAGGGAGGGTCATGGAAACAAAAGTATTATGGGTGCTAGTCGAGATGGACCTTCGCACTATTATTAGCTAGAGGTCAAGGATGTCACCAACATTGTTTGGCAATTGGAGGCCTACGTGGAGTTTAAAGCGGATTTTCAAAATGTATCCACCCACGCTAGGCGAGATCCTAAGAAAGTATGGTACAAGTAGACATACCTAGTCACTGACGCAGATGTATAGGAACTCATGGAAAATGGCCAAGTGACTGGCGTCAACCTTCAGATCTAGGTGCAGGAACAAGCATGGCAGGGGAAAGTTCCTCTGCACAGGCCACAACAGTGCAGAAGAAAAAGGAAGTTACGCAGGCTACTACACGAGAGAACGTTGTGCAAAGAAAGAAAGAGGCTAAGCAAACCGCGGGCCAAGAAAAAGTAGCACAGGAACATAAGGAAGTTCCTACTAAGGTAGCTGCTGACAAGGAGTGCAACGTGAAGGAGGCCACATTGGAAGGTGAGGAGTATTCTTCTCTACATACTACGGACAAGGAAGGGTCCGAGGAGGAAGGAGGTGATGGAAAGGAGCATATCACTACCTTTAAATTGCAGAAGTGGACCAAGGAGATGACTTTCGGGCCCAGGAAGAAGCATAAATCGGACAAGAATGCACATGTGTATCTAATGGTCCTCATTGAGGGGGACTTGGATGAGATCAAAGACAAGTTCCGCGACACAACGATGGAGCTGTGGACACATTTTGAGCAGTAGTACATGTAGACAATGGGCAGCGTGCAGAAGGATCTGCACGAGTTGCAGATTCAAATAGGTCAAATTCAAGCGAGCGTGGCACAAGCAAGCAGGATTCAAGCGAGCCTTCAGTAAGCCATCACATCGGTTCTAGACACAGACAGGACTCTGGACCTTAAAGTTATCATGTTACCAGAAGGATCACTATGCGCAAAGGCAAATGAAGCAAACACCTAGCTCGACCAGATCAAGGATGTTGGTGTCAACTTAGCTATGCTACCCATCCAGACCCTCCACGCACTTCATTAGGGGGTATCGGACGAGCTCAGAATAAGGGAGTAGTGCGTGCTATAAGTTATCAGTGAGGTCAATATGAACAATGAGCAGATTTTCACGGAAGAGGCTTATGCATTGAAAGAAAAGGAAGAATTGGTCGTATGAAGCCAGAACCTAGAGGCAGTAATTACACAGGCATGCAAGAAGCTACCAGAACTTCACATTCCAGAGGATGTCGAAGCAGCCATGAAGATTCGGAAGTTGGTTGTCGCAATAAGGGAATCAAAGGATGGGGCTAGTCGAATAACATTTGAGTTACAAAAGAAGATCTCAAAGCTGGAATTGAAATTGAAGCCAACCACTCTGCCAAAAATCTAAGAGAAGGGCGGAGCAGCCGTCAGGGAAAGAATGGCCACTTTGGATGCAGTAGTCACATTCTGCAAACTAATCTTCGAACAGGCCATGGAACTATGGACAACTCTCTAGGATGACCCAAACTTGCAGAAACTTGGCACAAATATCTAGGAGACGCAGTGACAATTTGATGAATCAGGGCGACTGTGCACACTTTAGCGCCAGTCCAGCGCCTTGCTCTATTGTATGAAGGAAAATAACTACAATAAAAAATTGAAGAGCCAAAAAGAAACGAGGTCTTTTTAAAAGCCATAATACAACCATGGACAGAGGAAGCAAGTCAGCTTACTTTATTCGTCCAGTAAAAGTTGAAGACACTCCAATAGACAAAAAGGATGATGGAAGGCCCGACTACAGAAAATATGGTAGAGGACATGCAGCAGGCTGCAGTGCAAGGATTTTTTGACATAGTTGTGTTTCAAATGGAGTTCAGTGACCTCCGCAACAAGATCAAGGTGCTAGTTGAGCGACTCGAGGGCGAGTCACCCAATTTGTACTGGGGGCCTGTTGGGATGGGGTCCCTGGGGTCAATTTTGTTAAGTTTTGAGTCAATTTTGTATTATCTTTTGTAGCAAATGTAGAGTCTCTGCGAAATGTGGAAAAGCAGAAGCTAGTAGAAGTCAAAGGGGCTTTACTCCCTTAGTTCGGTAGTTGATATAGTTGTTTTGAGACTCGCCTATGGTTCGTGGACCATGGTATTTTAAAGCAGATGTTATAAATAGATGAGTCATAGTAAGTCTAAGAAGGGAAAAAGGTACAAAAGAATAATTGTAAGGGCAAGGTGCTAAGGCAGGAAAGGTTTGTTTCATGTACTTAGGTGAAAGGGGAAGGCTCCTGCAGCTGAGTGCGCGGAGACCTTGGTAAGTCCGCAAGCTAAGTGTGCAAGCCCCTGCAGCTGAGTGCACAGGGATAAAGAGTCTGTATCTGAGTTATTATAGTTAATAAAGAATGTTTTGGGCCGAAAATGATGCATTTGTGTTCTTTTATTTACTTCTGCTAAGTTTATATATCTTCGCTATGTAATCTGTTTAATATGAATTAATGCTTATTTACTATGCGGAACTGGTAGATCTGTAATATTTATGCATGATAAGTACAATTAAGTACCTTCACGAAGATTTGAAGGTCATTTAGATAGAGTTGTAGTAGTTATCTGTCGGAAGGATTAGATCTGCACGAAGGCAAATCTAAGCCACAAAGGTACCACGAAACCATCACATAGGCCTCTGGATGCAAAAACATGGTTTTAGAATCCTCCAATACTGCTTTGGGTGAGACTGCAGCCTGCGCTACGCAGGTTGTTGTTGAAAGGACCAACAGTTAGGGGTTTTTTGGTTGGCGTAGTTAAATTTGAACCCGGGTCATGCCCCATCAAGCCAACATTTTCCAATGCCTTGGTTGGGTTCCCAAGCCGCAAAAAAAGTAAGGTTATCTATGAGGGCATGACAACTACAAAGTGCCTAGGTGTGTCATGGAATGCTAAGAAGTATGAACACATGCTAGATAGTTCCAAGGCATGTTAGGCATGCTAACACATGACAAGTGCTAAGGCCTGCCAAGATGTGCCAAGTGCCAGGGTGTGGTATGAACACATGCTAGGGAGTGTTAGGGCCAGGTGTCAGGGAAACACAAGGGAGCACTAGTTTCAAATTGATGGAAATGAAGTGTCAATGAGTTCCAAGTGTGCTAAGGAGGGAATGACAAGATATGCTAGGAAGTTCCAAGGCAGGATAGATTCTATGGAAGCATACCAAGATGTGCCAAGTGCTAAGGTGTGCCAATGTGTGTTGAATGTTAGCGAGTGCTATGGAAACACAAGGGAGCACTAGGTCAAAATGCATGGATGAATGTATAAGAGTGTGTGATAGGGAGTGTCAGCGAGTTCCAGGTGTGGTAAGGGGGGAGTAACATGGTATGCTAAGCAGCGCTAATTCATGCTAACGTGCTAGAGTTGCATGTGCCCAAGATGTTACAAGTGCTAGGGTGTGCTAACATGTGCTAGGAAGTGTTAGGGAGTGCTAGGGAAACAAAAGGGAGCACTAGGTGAAAATAATGCATGCAAATGAACGATTAAGAGTGTTTGACAGGAAGTGTCGGTGAGTTCTAGGTGTGCTAAGGAGGGAGTGATCCAAGGTATTATAGGAAGTGATAAGGCATGGTAGAGGCTAAGGAAACATGCCAAGATGTGCCAGGTGCTAGGGTGTGCCAATGCATGCCAGGGAGTTATGGAGTGTCAGGGAAAAACAAGGGAGTGCTAGTTTCAAATGCATGGAAATGAATGAATAAGAGTGTGTAATATGGATTGTCAGCAAGTTCTAGATGTGCTAAGGAGGGAGTGACAAGGTATACTAGGTAGTGCCAAGGAATGCTAGAGTGTCAGGGTGACATTCCAAGATGTGACAAGTCCTAGGGTGTGCCAATGTGTGTCAGGGAGTGCCATAGGAACACAAGGGAGAACTAGTTAAAAATGCATGGAAATGAATGGATAAGAGTGTGTGATAGGGAGTGTCAGTGAGTTCCAATTATGTTAAGGAGGGAGTGACAAGGTTATATGCTAGGTAGTGCCAAGGCATGCTAGAGTGTTAGGGCATGTCAGGGAGTGGTAGGGTGTGCTAAGGAGTGCCAAAGCATGCCAAGGAATGCAGGGGATGCTAATACATGCCATGTAGTGCCAAAGGATTGTTAGATGTGCCAAGTGTTATGGCATGTTAGGATGTAAACAATGTTGCTTAGATGTTTTATGAGCACGGTTAGATGTGAGCCTTGACTTGGTAACTTGTTAAGTGGGATGAGTTAAGATTGGACATGAGAAGCCTAAGATGAGTTATAGGCCATTCTTAAGTGAACAAAGCATAGTCTAGTTGTAGTAATGTAACTTGGTCAATTTTTTGTAGTCGAGGTAGGACTTGGTTGGGTTCCCAAGTCTAAAAAAAAGGAAGGGTGTACATTGGGGAAGTACACCAAAGCTTCCTTTCAGGATAAAGACAGTCGAGTGCAAGCGATCCTTGATCGAGTTCACTCAGATGTGTGTGGACTGTTATTGATAGCCTCCACATCCAAGCACAGGTATTATGTAATATATGTTGATGATTTTTCCCAAAAGTGTTGGATTTTCTTCATGCAGAAGAAATATTAGACATTCACTAAATTTTGTGAATTTAAAGTACTTGTAGATAAAGATAATGGAAGGAAAGTTAAAGCTATCAGAAGTGATAACGATGGAGAATATGTGTCGAATGAATTCAATAACTTTTGTGCTTCAGAAGGCATTCGACGGGAATTAATAGCACCTCATAACCTATAGCAGAATGGAGTGGCTGAAAGGAACAACAAAAGTATTGTGGGACCAACACGGGTGACGTTACATGATCAAGGTCTACTGTTTCACTTGTGGGTTGAAGAATGCAACACAACTGTTTATTTGCATAACAGAAGCCCTCATCTAATTCTCGAGAGGAGTACACCAGAAGAAGCTTTTTCAGGTAAGAAACCATATGTGGCACACTTCAAGATCTTTGGTTCATCAGTTTACTATCTGTTATATAGTAAAATGACCTCCTCATCAGCTCAAAGGGGAAAGACATGATGACTGAAGAAAATGACCAAGTTCACAAGCCTTGTTTCCTAGCTAACATTGCCTATACACTGACAACCTACTTTATAAAGCTTCTCGGCAAGCCTAAGGGTGAATTAGTGACCTAAGTAACTCTACTTGTTACCTTAGGAACAATGTTAGTGAACCCTAATGAGGATCTAAGGGTCAAAGGAGCAGATTGACTAAGAAATATCCCTATATTCTCTCCTAAATCAACTCAGAAAAGCAAGGAAACATCAAAGTTCGACCTATTTGGGGGATTTCTAATCCTAATGGAGTATGCAAATGGGAAAGAGCTCAAAATAATGGCAACATCATTGCTTTTACCTAAGGAAACTCATGGAGAAACTTGGCAACCCTAACCTCACATGCTACATAAGCAGAGCTAGGGCTATTGTGAAAGGGGTTAGATCATTTGAAAGGATAGCTTACTTGATTGTCGAGCAGAGTCTCAGACTTAAGCATAAGAAGTTGGTAAGAAGGGAGAGAGAGAGAGGAGTTGGAGGGGTAAGGGAAGGCTGATGCAACCAATGGTTGTAATCACTCTTTCGACATTAATATAGAACTGCAGTTGTATTGTCCACTCTGTGATGTTGGTACTATAATTCATTTATATGTTTATTCAATGTCTTTTAGCATGAGTGGCTTAGTTATGTGTAACTAGATGTCTTTTGTATATTCATGCATTGATTATCAAGGTTTTATGTTGTGATTACGCTTGTCTTTTCTATGTGCAGGCCTTGATCTAGAGTTGGCTCAGGGGACTTCCACCTAGCTGCATTGCACTCTCCAACATCTCTACACGAAGGCTTGAGGTAATGAATTTATCTTGATTTGATAGTTAGTTATTGAATATGGGCATGCATGTATCTTTGTGATAGCTGCAGATAATCTTATAGTCTGCCAAGGGTCCTGGGAAGACCCTTGAGGGTTCCTTCATCTTCCATACACCGTGCATTAATCCCTATAGCAGAATTGGTGACTCCGCTGGGGACTACACTTTAGTTCCCGGTTTTCCCAGAAAGTTCCTAGATCTCTCCTTCTTCCAGACCTTCCTGTACTTCTTCATTCCTTTTCTGACCACTCAGGACCTTGCAACACTCTTCTTTCATTGCTCAGCCCTGGATCTGATCCCCACAACCCTTTTTTGAAGTGTTTTCCCTCACTAATGCAGGTTACCAGTGTAAACAGAGCTTTATAAAGCATTTTAGCTTCACAAACAGAGCATTAGTGCCACCAGTAACTCTCTGTGGCCTCTAGCACAGAGCATTAGTCACCCATTTTTTGATAAACAACAGTGTCTGTGACCTCAAAGGGTTGGGAAACTTGCTTCTGGACTGATAAGGGATCTGTAGTTGTGTTTTGTTTGACTGATCTATGTCCTGAACAAATTCTTTTCTTAAGAAAATAGCTTTCCTTCTTAAATTTTTTATTTTCATAAAAGAAAAAATTAAAAAAAAATTATTGTTTTCTACTTCGATTGTTAGTTCTACATTAATTGGTTTCAGTAGTTGTTAGTGAGCTTTGAAAAGATCAATCGGTTATGGGAGTGTTTTATTGAGTAGCATGCACGGTGTTATCACTTAAGAAGAAATTACTAAATTGTTCACATCAGTTTGATTGTGAAGGTTAGGTGTTAGTCCAAGTTCAGTTTTTCCATGTTCAATGTAGTGTCTAAGCCTTAGGAGTCTTGGTGGTATGGTTAAATAAAGGTCAATAATCCGTTCTCATTCATCACTGGTCCCACAACCTGCATAGATTCCCTGTATCAAGTTTGTTTTAAGGTTCCTATGTGTTACAAAGCAGTTTAGGTGTTTTTGTAGTGCATAAACTCTGTTTAGGTGTTTTCGTAGCGCAAAACCCAGATTTTGCACTAGCTGTGCTACGAAATCGGGGATTCGTGCGGATTCGTACCAAATCTTTCTCAGTTGTCATATCTATTAAAATCCATTATGTTTACATCATCATTTGTCAGTTTATACACTTCGCCTATCATGTCCAACCACTTATCTTCATCATTAGAGTCGTTAGGTACATTGGTACGCTCAGATTTCAAGTTTCAAGAAGAGCCAAGCATTGACATTCACAATCATGATTTGTGTTTGGGTTCATGCATGACAAATGAATTGTTAAGCCTTCAATTTGAATTCCCTGAAGATCAAGCGAGGCCGTTTTCAAGCGAGGCAGCTTTCAAGAGAGGCAGTGATCGAAGATTAAGGCAGTGCAAGTATTTCAAATTTTTATTCCGTTGGAATCCCATGGAGAGGGCTACAGAAGGAAAGGAGCACAGGTCAGGCAGGTGCTTGAGGAGCGAACCTGAAGGTTTAGACATTATCTTAAAGAACAGAGAAGTTGAACGCGCATTCAAGCAGGTTGGCTGTTGGAATTTCTGTGAAAAGCTTCAAGGAGGCCATATGCAAATCACCAAGGAGTTCGCTTTGAATTTCACAGGACTGAATTCAAAAGTTGGGATGCTTGAATTATCCATCTCTCCAGAGGTCATATCTACAGTTACTGAAATCCCAAGGGGAGAGGAAAGATGGTTTAAAAATTTCAAATTTGATATGACCCCATGCAAAGAATTTCTAAAGCCGGAGTTCATTGATTCAGATTTAAATAAGTCTGTGCCCAGGAATTTTGTCAAGGACTCATATGCCAATTTACTTACCTGCATACAGAGGTACTTTACCTGTGAGGGCAGGTATCATAAGGTGTATTCATATCACTTCAAGCTTCTGCTGCATTTCAGAGGAAAGATATCTCTTGATTTACCTTTCTACTTGTTTCGTATCCTAGGAAAAATGTGTGACAAGGTTTAGCTAAAGAAGGAAGCCTGTGAGACCTCATTGTTTCATCACGGCTTAGTTAAATTAATCGTTTTTGCATGAGCTCCAGAAAGTAGGTAGGGACTGGCCCACGTTCATGTTTATGTCTGGTTTCAAGAACGAGACTGGTCTCAGTCCTCAAGTTGCAAAAGATTCTCCAACAGCAACTGGCCATCGTGCAGAGAAAAGATCTAGGAGATTTGTAAAATTGAAGGCCAGGAAACAGGTAAAGGAACCTACCAAACCACTGATAATCCAAGACACACCCCAACAGTCCCAGAAAGAGAAAACTCAGATCAGAGAGGGTGTACATGAATCATCTACAGGTGAAGTAGTCTAGAGAAGAATGACAAGGAGCCAGTTAGCTAAGGAAAAAGGCAAGACAGTGGTTACTGAGGAAAGCCCAGTTTCAAAAGGAAGTCTTAATGACTTATTGTGAGCTATTGATATTGAAGAATCTCCCTTGGTTCAAGCAGATTTGATAGAATCGGGAAAGGACAAGACCAAAAAGATCAAAGCCTCAAAAAGGCTCAAGTTTGATGATTTGGTTGCTAAATTTGTCTTTAAGCCAAGAAGACCAGTGACGAGGCATTCAAGACAGGTACAAGAGACACTGCTAGAAGCAAGTGAAACAAAGGAGATAGCACAGTCCCATGAAGGAAAAGATAAAGGTAAGACAGTTATCCCTCAAGAAGAATATAGTGTTGAAGAGTTAAAAAAGAAGTTGAAATTAGCAAACCTGGAAATTGCTAGACTGAAGAAAGCCTCAAGGAAACATGCAATCAAGGAAGCTCATTTTAACAAAATGGAGGCTATGTGGGAAGACAAAACAATTCAAATACCCGAGGTGGTCGACTAACATGCTCAATAATACACATGGTCAGTTCCCACAATAAAGGAAGCAAAATTCATCAGAAGAGTTAATACGAAACTGAGAGCTGGGATCAAGGTTATGAAGAGACAAATTGAGGATTTGAAGATGCAGCTAAGTCAGCGGGAAATATTTCCTTAAGGAAATCACACAACAAGTAAGGTTATATCCCAAATTTTGATGATTTACCTTGTTGTAGTTTTTCTTGAAGAATGATGCATCTCCATTTAGTTTTGAATAGCTTCAGGGCAGTTGAAAGGGACATTTCAATATAAAAGAGGCTCAAGACAGTTAGATTTTGGTATTAAAACTGTGTTTTGTGATTATACAGCAGTTTCGCTGCTGTAGGTGACGCATAATGCACAACAGTTTCGTAGTGCACTACGAAACAACTGTAGCTGCATAATTAAACTCAGTCGACCAATTTTGAGTAATCAAGGGGAAACTTTTTTGAAAGGGAATTTCAGAAAAGGATCATTTACAATGTGCAAGCAACCAACACGGGTAAAACAAGCGGAGGAAAAGATATATGAACTCTAAGTTTTTTGTCATACAAATGATCACCGCTAGTATTGTCCACGACATTTCAAAAATCTTTGAAGAGGCTTTGTCTTCATACGAGTATATAGGAAGGGTCTACAACACATCAAGAATGTGGCACTCCAATACACTTGTGTAATCAAAGAAGAACAACATGGTTAATTGGTTTCAAATATCCTTGAAGAAACCAAAAGCAGGAAAATAGGGGCAGTTTCCTACTTTTTAGGAGTAGTAAAGGAGATGAGACATTAAGGACCAGAAAGGAGTTTTAAACATCCACCAAAGTTAAACTGAAGGGAACCACTTGTCAAAGAATGAGTTTTGATTGTAATAAATGCTATTATCAGCATGATGTGGAGTTAGACACCTAATTGTCTTAGGTTTCTAAAACTTCCAGTTAGCAGTTGTTGTATTTAATAGTTAGTTAAAGTTTGAGTAGGTGTCATAGCAAGCAGAATTTGAGTTCCCCTCATGCTGGAGGAGGAATCTCAGCTATGTAAAGAATTCTATATATAGGAGAGAGAGTAATGTACTTAGGGTTGGAAAATTATTGAGAAAAGCTCTCATATTGGCTTTTGTGTAAAGACTCTGTTTTCTAGTAATACAGTATTGGCCTTGCTTCTCAGGAATCAAAAGGAATTCGATGTTCTGAACGTCTTGTGTTGTCTTTTTACTATTATCTACAGTGTTATGAATGTCTGATTACTTAGAAATCACTAACAATGCTCTAATTTCCTTCATACATTTGTAAACTGTGTTAGTCCTCTATGTGTTTGGTGTGTTTACATATGTTGGATTCTGAATGCCCTGACTTCTATGCAAAGCTAACCTTACTGTCAATACTGAAGCATATCTGACTCCATAAGCCCAATGGATACTTCTTAATTGTGTTTCAACCTCTTATACTTGTTCACTTTGTTTCCTAGAGTTAGCCATCTTATTCATCATCCAAATCTTTAATCCTGTGAGAGAGCCCTCTCAGGTTGGGGAGGCTAAGCCTCAACCTAAAGTAGGTTTGAAATAGTTACTTAAAGTCTACCTGATCACAGCATCCTATCAGGGTCTGATTTTGAGATAACATTTTGGTGTGTCTGCCGGGAGTCTGAAGATTATTCATTCCCGAAAACAAGAGACTGAACTTCTGAAGGTAGCAGGAGCTCAAAAGACTTTTCGAGGCTGTAATCTACCTTGGTGACTCCATACATTTTCAAAAGTTTAAAAGGTGGCTTCGAGAGGGAGATATACACGGAGCAATCCTGACCCAGATCCACCTACTCCTATGGACAATCCAAACACCATTTCAAGGAGCAGACAAAGATTTACTGAAACACCAGGTACTCAATCTTTTTCAAAATCTTTGCTCTATGAATTTTCAAGAAGTCCTGAGGACAAAATAGTTGATGATAAGATTCACGAGGTGTTGTTGAGATCTGAAAACGAAGAAGAACTCATTGGAATTATTTTAGATTTACCAAAAAGAGGGATTGATACTTCGTCTCTAGTATCACAAAAAGATAAAGAAGAATTTTGGGAAGTTGTTACTTCTGAATTATTGTTGGAAGAGGAAGATTTAAATAAACTCAAAGAACTTGATCCTTTTGAAGTCTTACTCAAATCTAAAACTGGTCTACCCCTTCCAAATTGGAGTACATTGTCAGTGGTTTGCAAAGCCCAAATAGTCCTTTCCATACCAGCACCTTATCCTCTACGTCTACTAGTCGTAGTGGTTCTCAAACACCAGGAAATCCTCCTCATATCAGTTATGTTTCCTCTGTCCTTTCAGTACCTGTCATTGTTGTTCCTCCATTAACCATGGCCGTACCTGCTGGTATGCTCCATTAGCACTCCTTGCTGTTTTACATGACCTTCCTAGCAAATACACTACTAGAATTCCAACATGGGGTGGGGATGAAGAAATCACAACAGAAGAACATGTAGAGAGATTCAATGATTTTGTTGACAGAGAGGAAGTTGATGATGAGGATGTGAAACTAAGATTGTTTGCACAAACCTTCATTGGAGAAGTTAGAAAATGGTTTAAAGCTCTTACAACCGGAAGCATTCATAGTTGGACAGAGTTTGAAGTTAGTTTTCTAAGGAAGTGGGGAAACAGAACTAATCCCATCCAAGCTCTTACTGAATACAATAATCTTAGAAGAGCACCTGATGAAACCATTCAAAACTTCTCCAAGAGGTTTAATAAAGTGTTCAATTCCATCCCAGTCCGTTTGAAACCTCCTGAGGCCTTGGCACAACTGAGATACGCCGAAGCATTTGATTCTGACTTCTCTCTGTTACTCAAAGAAAGAGATTTTGCTACTCTTGCTGACATGAAAAATGATGCAATTAAAGTAGAGGTGAATATGGTCTCTGCTAAAAATTCAAAGATGGGAAAAGCCAAACTGAAATAAGAAGAGAAACCTTCCTCTTCAGCTCCAGAAGATAAAATTGATTCAACGATGAAGACCATGGAGAAGCTGATGGATTGATTGGATCTTGGAAATGCCTCTGCTCCTCCAGCGCAGCAGGAGCCTCAATTTAGAAATTCTCAGTTCAGAAGACCTCAAAATCAAAAAAGGTCAAGAGAGAATAGGAATCAACAGCCCGATCCTCCAGTAAGACCTCCTTTCCAGCAAGAACTTGGTTGATGAAGAAAATGAGCCTGGAATTCCTGAAGAGTCCATCCATTGTCTTGATGAAGAGGAGTCATGGATTTTCTTGACTAAGGAAGAACATGATGAATCCATTATGACCAAGAAAGGAGAGGAACCTTTAGACTATTTAAAGGGTTATCAACACGCTATCTTTGAAATGCAGAAACAATACAATCTCAGGAATAGAATGTACCAATTACAGAAAGTAAAGCACAGCCCAAGAAGGATGCTTCAAAGGTTGTTGAAGACAAGAAGGACAACCTAAAGACTGCTGAGGGTAAAGTTGATTCTCCATCTGCTAAAAAAGACATTCAGACTCCATCTCCTACTAAAGAAATTGAGAAAACTATTTTTGTTTTTAACCTTGAGAATGAAATTGCAAAAATCAAAATATCAGTCCCCTTTAGTGAAATCCTCAAGGTAGACAAATACAGAAGTAAGGTAATAGAGATGCATAATTCACAACCAGGAGTAGCTAATATCTTAAATGTGCAAGAAGATAATCCTATTATTTACTTGGGTCCAAGAATTGAAGATGAACAGAATGAAGAGTTTCATCCTTTCTACATAAGCATTAGCATTCATGATATGACCTTACATAATGCTATGTTAGACTCAGGGGCATCTCATAATCTTATGCCCAAGGTAATCATGGAAATGTTGGGTTGCAGGTGACCAAACCATATAAGGATTTATTCTCTTTTGATTCAAAAAGAGTTCAATGTATTGGTTTGATTAAAGATGTTTTCGTGGGGCTAACACAAAGTCCAGCAAAGACAATTGTCATGGACATTGTTGTGGCCGACATTCCACCTAAGTTTGGGATGTTGCTTTCAAGATCATGGGCAACAAAGATCAAATGCACGATGCAGATGGACCTTACGTATGCTACTATTCCTGTTTTTGGCGAGCAAGGGAGGTTGTATCGAGAGACCAGAATGGCTTATATGGTAAGAAGCAAAGAAAAACCTCAAAATTTTCCTATTTATTCATTTGATACTGGCCTCGGATCATCCATTCTTTTCAATGAGTCAGTTGGAGATGAATCAGAGGAGAGGTTTTCAGAAAATCAATGCCAAGGAGATCAGCAAGAAGATGAAAAAGAGACAATAGGCTAGTGGTCATTATACTTTGATGGATCAGCAGGAAGAGAAGGGGCAGGAGCTAGGATTTGGATCACAAGTCCCAATGATGAAAGTAAGTTTTTCTCCTACAAACTAAATTTTGATTGCACTAATAATATGGCTGAGTATGAATCTCTGATTTTGGGCTTAGAAGCTTTGTTAAAGTTGAAGGCTAGAAACATTGCTGTTTGTGGAGATTCTGAATTGGTGATTAAACAAGTGGAAGGTGCTTATCAAACCAAAGATGTAAGGATGAGGGCATATAGAAACTTAGTGTTGGATATGTTGGAAAAGTTTCAGGCTTATTCTTTCACTATCAAAACCAGAGACCAAAACTCTATTGCAGACTCTCTTGCTGTTTCCGCCAGTCTTTTTATTATTCCTATGCACTCTTCTGAAAAGTATGAGGTGGAGGTTCGTCATCGACCAGTTATACCAGATAACATTACTAATTGGCAAGTCTTTGAGGATGATCAACAGGTAAAGAATTTCATTGAATTAAAGGAAGAATTTGAAAGCACTCAAATGGATCAGCAAAATATGTTTGTGGAGTCAAAGGAAAAGTCTGAAGTCTTACAATTAAAAAACAACTTAATTCCTAAGGGTCTCATTCCTCTTGAGAAATTGTTTGATCAAAATGATGTGTTCAAAGCTCCAAAATTACAGGCTGATGAGGAGGAAGTAGAGAGCTGCAACTTAGGGGATTCAGTCGTACCTAAGATGGTTAAGATTTCAAAATTTCTTTCAACTGATATGAGGGATAAATATGTTGAGATGATGAAAAGGTTCATTGATGTTTTTGCATGGAGCTATGCTGATTTGAAACAATATGATTCTTCTATTATCCAACATACCATTCCTATTAAGGAGAATGAAAAACCTTTCAAGAAAAAGTTAAGAAGAATTAATCCTCTCCTTATGCCATTGATTGAAAATGAAGTGAAAAAACTTTTTGATGCTAAAATCATTGTTCCAATCAGATTCTCAAATTGGCTTGCTAATTTGGTCCCAGTTAGAAAAGAGAATGGAGAGATCAGGATTTGTATAGACTTCATAAATTTGAATAAAGCTTCATTGAAAGATAATTATCCTCTTCCTAAGATGGATTTAATTCTACAAAATATTTTTGGTTCACAAAGGATGTCTATGCTTGGTGGTTTCTCAGGGTACAATCAGATTCTTGTGCATCCAGATGATCAAGAGAAGACAGACTTCACAATGCCATGGGGAACATTCATGTATGCCAAGATGCCTTTCGGTCTCATGAATGCAGGGGCCACTTTCCAAAGAGCAATGGATATTTCTTTTGTTGAGGAAAAGGACAAATCAGTGGTTGTCTATCTTGATGACATTACAATTTTTTCAAAGAGAGAGGAAGATCATTTGAAGCACCTTGAAAGAATTTTGTTGAAATGTCGAAGGTTTGGCATCTCTCTTAATCCCACTAAAAGTATTTTTTCTCTAACATCAGGCAAACTTCTTGGTCATATCATTTCTGAGGAAGGAATTAGGATTGATCCTAATAGAGTTATTCCAATTCAAAAGTTAGATCTGCCAAGAAGTAGGAAAGAGATTCATTCCTTTCTTGGAAAAGTTAACTTTGTTAGACGCTTCATTCCTAATTTTGTTGAGGTTGTCAAGAATATAACAAAGATGTTGAAGAAGGGAGTGGACTTTAAGTGGAAAGTTGAAGCAAAGAAATCTTTTGAGGAGATCAAGAAGGCCCTCACACAAGCACCAGTACTTATCAGCCCAGATTTTACCAAGGAATTTCTTATTTTTACATTTGCTTCTGAAGATACAATTGCTGGAGTTTTGCTGCAAAAGGGAAATCAAGGTACTGAACAACCTATTTCTTTCTTTAGTAAGACATTAGCAAATGCTGAACTGAAGTACAACATTCTAGAGAAGCAAGCTTACGCCTTGGTGAAAGCCATAAAAGATTTCAGAATCTATGTTTTGCATTCTCATATTGTCGCCTATGTTCCAAATGCTGTAATAAAGGATATCTTGACACAGGCTGATCCGGATGGAAAAAGGGGCAAATGGATAGCAAAATTGTTAGAGTATGACATTGAGATCAAACCCACCAAATTGGTAAAGGGTCAAGGCTTGGCAAAGCTGCTGACACAGTCAAATTTGGACTGTCTTGACATTAATTTGAGTGCAGAAATCTCAGAAATTTCTGAAAATGAAGAGGAATTGGTCCAAATAAATGAAAAATTCTTGGTTTCAGAATGGTACAAAGATGTGGCTTTTGTTCTACAACATAATAAGGCCCCTGCCCATTTCACAAAGTCCAAAGCCCGTTTGTCAAGCTGAAATCTTTAAGATATTTTGTGTATGACCAAAATTTGTTTTGGAAAGATGCAGGAGGGATTTTGTTAAACTGTCTCCTTGAAGAAGAAGCTGATAAAGTAATCGATGAATTTCATAAAGGAGATTGTGGAGGACATCACTATTGGAAAGCTACTGCAAACAAGGTCCTAAGGGCTAGATATTTTTGGCCAACTATGTTCAGAGACATTTATAAAAAGGTAGCTACATGTCATGAATGTCAAATATTTGAAGGAAAGAGGAAGCTTGTGCCTTTGCCTTTGGTTCCTATATATGTTGAAGCGCCCTTCCAGCAATGGGGATTGGATTTTATAGGAGAAATTCATCCTCCTTCATTAGGTCCACATCGTTGGATTCTCACAGCCACCGATTACTTTACCAAATGGATAGAAGTGGTGCCAACAAGGCAAACAAATGATTCAGTGATTATCTCTTTCCTAGAAAATAATATATTATCTAGATTTGGTTGCCCGATGAAGATTATAACTGAAAATTCTCAAGCTTTTAAGTCCAAGAAAATGATCAATTTTTGTCACCAATATCACATTACTCTTGGGCATTCTACTGCTTATTATCCACAAGGAAATGGCCTTGCTGAATCATCAAATAAAAGCATTGTAAGGATTATTAAGAAGTTGTTGCAAGAAAACAAGAAAGGTTGGCATTTGAAATTGAAGTATGCTTTGTGGGCTAACCAGATTTGTACGAAGAGATCTATTGGAACAAAACCATATGAGTTAGTATACGGTGCTAAAGCTATATTTCCAACATCACTTGGAGTACCAGTAATGAAACTAATTCAAGGGCTAGAAGAGGAACCAAACGCTGCAGGAGAAGAGGAATGAGGTATATGACAGTCATCAACAAAATCAGAATAGAATCAAGAAAACATTTGATAAAAAGATCAAGGAAATTACTTTTCAGATCCATGACAGAGTGCTGAAATGGGAAGCCAGAATCGAAGAGAAAGGTAAGCATGGTAAATTTGAAAATTTGTGGAAGGGCCCATATCAAATTGTTGCTTTTCATGGAAACAACACTTACATTTTGCAAGAAATTGATGGAGAACCATATGCTGGAGGACCTGTTAATGGCAGGTTCCTAAAGCATTATCATTGATTGAAATACTATCAGTTTCTCATAACATTGTATATACCCGTTTTAGCAGTTTTTCTTTTTGTTGTAAATAATGACAAGCTAAAACAGAAGGCTTAAACCCAAGGTGAAGGCCCAAGAAGCTCGAAAGGGATGCTTTTCAAGCAAATCTATGTTTGTCATAAAATGGATAAAGCGCTAGACCTACGAGTTCTTAGTGTACTACAGGAGCACACTATCCCAAGTGGAGCCACTGTTATCACTTAAGAAGCAATTACTAAATTGTTCACATCAGTTTGATTGTGAAGGTTAGGTGTTAGTCCAAGTTCAGTTTTTCCATGTTCAATGTAGTGTCTAAGCCTTAGGAGTTTTGGTGGTATGGTTAAATAAAGGTCAATAATCCGTTCTCATTCATCATTGGTCCCACAACCTCCATAGATTCCCTGTATCAAGTTTGTTTTAAGGTTCTTATGTGTTACAAAGAAGTTTAGGTGTTTTTGTAGTGCATAAACTCTGTTTAGGTGTTTTCGTAGCGCAAAACCCTGATTTTGCACTGGCTGCGCTACGAAATCGGGGATTCGTGCGGATTCGTACCAAATCTTTCTCAGTTATCATATCTATTAAAATCCATTATGTTTACATCATCATTTGTCAGTTTATACACTTCGCCTATCATTTCCAACCGCTTATCGTCATCATTATAGTCGTTAGGTACATTGGTATGCTCAGATTTCAAGTTTCAAGAAGAGCCAAGCATTGACATTCACAATCATGATTTGTGTTTGGGTTCATGCATGACAAATGAATTGTTAAGCCTTGAATTTGAATTCCCTAAAGATCAAGCGAGGCCATTTTCAAGCGAGGCAACTTTCAAGAGAGGCAGTGATCGAAGATTAAGGCAGTGCAAGTATTTCAAATTTTTATTCCGCTGGAATCCCATGGAGAGGGCCACAGAAGGAAAGGATCACAGGTCAGGCAGGTGCTTGAGGAGCGAACCTGAAGGTTTAGATATTATCTTAAAGAACAAAGAAGTTGAATGCGCATTCAAGCAAGTTGGCTATTGGAATTTCTGCGAATAGCTTCAAGGAGGCCATATGCAAATCACCAAGGAGTTCGCTTTGAATTTCACAGGACTGAATTCAAAAGTTGGGATGCTTGAATTATCCATCTCTCCAGAGGTCATATCTGAAGTTACTGAAATCCCAAGGGGAGAGGAAAGATGGTTTAAAAATTTCAAATTTGATATGACCCCATGCAAATAATTTCTGAAGCCGGAGTTCATTGATTCAGTTTTAAATAAGTCCGTGCCCAGGAATTTTATCAAGGACTCATATGCCAATTTACTTACATGCATACATAGGTACTCTACCTGTGAGGGCAGGTATCATAAGGTGTATTCATATCACTTCAAGCTTCTGCTGCATTTCACAGGAAAGATATCTCTTGATTTACCTTTCTACTTGTTTCATAGCCTAGGCAAAATGTGTGACAAGGTTCAGCTAAAGAAGGAAGCCCGTGAGACCTCATTGTTTCATCACGACTTAGTTAAATTAATCGTTTTGCATGAGCTCCAGAACGTAGGTAGGGACTGTCCCACGTTCACGTTTATGTTTGGTTTCAAGAACGAGACAGGTCTCAGTCCTCAAGCTACAAAAGATTCTCCAACAACAACTGGCCATCGTGCAGAGACAAGATCCAGGAGATTTGTAAAATTGAAGGCCAGGAAACAGGTAAAGGAACCCACCAAACCACTGATAATCCAAGACACACCCCAACAGTCCTAGAAAGAGAAAACTCAGATCAGAGAGGGTGTACATGAATCATCTACAAGTGAAGTAGTCCAGAGAAGAATGACAAGGAGCCAGTTAGCTAAGGAAAAAGGCAAGACAGTGGTTACTGAGGAAAGCCCGATTTCAAAAGGAAGTCTTAATGACTTACGACAAGCTATTGATATTGAAGAATCTCCCTTGGTTCAAGTAGATTTGATAGAATCAGGAAAGGACAAGACCAAAAAGATCAAAACCTCGAAAAGGCTCAATTTTGATGATCCGGTTGCTAAATTTGTCTTTAAGCCAAGAAGACTAGTGATGAGGCATTCAAGACAGGTACAACAGACACTGCTAGAAGCAAGTGAAATAGAGGAGATAGCATAGTCTCATGAAGGAAAAGATAAAGGTAAGGCAATTATCCCTCAAGAAGAATATAGTGTTGAAGAGTTAAAAAGGAAGTTGAAATTAGCAAACCTGGAAATTTCTAGACTGAAGAAAGCCTCAAGGAAACATGCAATCAAGGAAGCTCATTTTAACAAAATGGAGTCTCTCTATGGGAAGACAAAACAATTAAAATACCCGAGGTGGTCGACTGTCATGCTCAATACTACACATGGTCAGTTCCCACAATAAAGGAAGCAAAATTCATCAGAAGAGTTAATACGAAACTGAGAGCTAGGATCAGGGTTATGAAGAGACAAATTGAGGATTTGAAGATGCAGTTAAGTCAGCGGGAAATATTTCCTTAAGGAAATCACACAGCAAGTAAGATTATATCCCAAATTTTGATGATTTACCTTGTTGCAGTTTTTCTTGAAGAATGATGCATCTCCATTCAGTTTTGAATAGCTTTAGGGCAGTTGAAAGGGACATTTCAATATAAAAGAGGCTCAAGACAGTCAGATTTTGGTATTAAAACTGTGTTTTGTGATTACACAGCAATTTCGTAGCACGCTACGAAACTGGTGTAGGTGACGCATAATGCACAACATTTTCATAGCGCGCTACGAAACTGCTGTAGCTGCATAATTAAACTCAGTCGACAAATTTTGAGTAATCAAGGGGAAACTTTTTTGAAAGGGAATTTCAGAAAAGGATCATTTACAATGTGCAAGCAACCAGCACGAGTAAAACAAGTGGAGGAAAAGATATATGAACTCTAAGTTTTTTGTCATACAAATGATCACCGCTAGTATTGTCCACGACATTTCAAACAGCTTTGAAGAGGTTTTGTCTTCATACGAGTATATAGGAAGGGTCTACAACACATCAAGAACGTGGCACTCCAATACACTTTTGTGTAATGAAAGAAGAACAACATGGTTAATTAGTTTCAAATATCCTTGAGGAAACCAAAAGCAGAAAAACAGGAGCACTTTCCTACTTTTCAGGAGCACTAAAGGAGATGAGACATTAAGGACCAACAAGGAGTTTTAAACATCCACCAAAGTTAAACTGAAGGGAACCACTTGTCAGAGAATGAGTTTTGATTGTAATAAATGCTATTATCAGCATGATGTGGAGTTAGACTCTTAATTGTCTTAGGTTTCTAAAACTTCCAGTTAGCAGTTGTTGTATTTAATAGCTAGTTAAGGTTTGAGAAGGTGTCATAGCAAGCAGAATTCGAGTTCCCCTCATGCTGGAGGAGGAATCTCAGCGATGTAAAGAATTCTATATATAGGAGAGAGAGCAATGTACTTAGGGTTGGAAAATTATTGAGAAAAGCTCTCATATTGGCTTTTGTGTAAAGACTCTGTTTTCTAGTAATACAATATTGGCCTTGCTTCTCAGGAATCAAAAGGAATTCGATATTCTGAACATCTTGTGTTGTCTTTTTCCTATTATCTACAATGTTATGAATGTCTGATTACTTAGAAATCACTAACAGTGCTCTAATTTCCTTCATACATTTGTAAACTGTGTTAGTCCTCTATGTGTTTGGTGTGTTTACATATGTTGGATTCTGAATGCCCTGACTTCTATGCAAAGCTAACCTAACTGTCAATGCTGAAGAATATCTGACTCCATAAGCCCAATGGATACTTTTTAATCGTGTTTCAACCTCTTATACTTGTTCACTTTGTTTCCTAGAGTTAGCCATCTTATTCATCATCCAAATCTTTAATCCTGTGAGAGAGCCCTCTCAGGTTGGGGAGGCTAAGCCTCAGCCTAAAGTAGGTTTGAAATAGTTACTTAAAGTCTACCTAATCATAGCAGCCTATCAGGGTCTGATTTTGAGATAATGCATGGAATGAATATTAATGTATGAATGACTCTCCCTTTGTAGAAGCATCTTATTCCTCGAAATTGAAAATTTACAAGCATTTTTTTTGCATTATTTGAGTCAGAGTCCCATAAAATCTCATATGTCAACACCCCTACCGAAGACTCTAACAAATTACACTCAAAATCTACCTAATAAATTCAATCAACAACTCTTGGGTTAGGCAGTGTGAGTAAATTACCCAAGATCATACACCAAAACTAGTGTCATTAAAGAGAGAAATCCTTCTGCACTCATACTACTGGGACCACTCCAGTAGAAGAGGAGCTAAATACAAGACAACATCATACTGTAAGTGAAGGTAGCCCGCCTTTGCTTACATCTCCTTTGGGTATTCTATGTATCGAGGATCCCTTTGGGGATATCAGAGTTGAGTCGCGGACTCAGGTATCCTACCCACATAGCGTACTGTCTGCGACTATGTCCCCCCTGGTAGTGTCTGTGATCTGAGGTATCCTTAGTGGTCATACTTTTAGGGACTAACACAAGGTGACTAGGGTGGGCTGCCCTAGTACCTAACACAGACGGACCTACTATGTCTTCAGTTTTTGGGAGGGTGCTCGTCTTCACGAGAGTACTTGGCCCCTCAATTTGAGGTTCGGGTGAAGCTCTAGAGTAACCGTAACTGTACATTTGGCTAGCTCTCTCTGTTATTCATTGTGATACTGGGTTTCATCTCCAGTGATCGGTGCTTATTAGACAGGGTCATTTCCCTCTGCTTGTTGATTGATTTACTTAGTGTATTTTTTTTATTTTTTAGGTGTCAAAGTGTTATCATTGAGACTTTAATAAACATCACTGTAAAATTTACTGATAAAAATTATCGGCCACCGTGGCTACATCCAGCCCTCATTGTCAATCTAGACGATTGTTAGGACTTCCCCCACTCATTATGGAGGATCCGCTGAGCTCCAATGAGCTGGATTCCCCATCTTCAGGAAATCAGTCTCTGAGATCTCACACAGAATCAGTTTGGACATCTGACAATTCAAGCTTACCGAAGGATTTCTTTACTGAAGGATTTCTTCCTCCATACAACCCTCTGATCATGAATCTTTTGGGCCCACTCTTGGTTCCCGTTACATCCGTACCTCCTTTGTCTTCAATTGGAACACTTCCACCCATCTAGTTGACGACTAACGAGTTGTGGGAATTTTTGGACACTTTTGGTCCCCCACCACTTCCCTAGTCGATAATCAATACCACACCTTTGATGGCAAACCCTGCTATCCCATTTGTCCCAGGTTCAACCCCTATCATGACACCCTCCACAAGTGGAACCCAGTCAATTCTGGGTTCCACCCCTTTAGTGTCAAACCCTGTACCTTCAACAAGTGCTACATATAGTGCTCCTTATAACACTCAATATAGCATAGTTAGCGCAGGTGCCTTCAACCAACAATATGGTTGGCATCCATTGTATAGTTCTAACCCCCAGATTCAAGTATCTGGGGGCACTCCCAATATGCATATACCAGTTGGGAACGTAACAGTTCCCCCTCTGTTTTCAGGCATGCATGGTTAGTCACTGATTAACATGAACACTCCTTATGCTATTCAAGGACTTATGGTTAACACTGTGGCGAGCGGGAATCCTCAAGGAGGTCCCAATCAATCCATGGGGGTACCCTACTCACAACCTCAAATGAGTCAAAGGGACACTGCTTATCCTGGGGGCACTTCTATCCCCCAACCTATCAATCCCTATGGAAATTCACATTACAATACCATACCCCAAGACACCTACTATACCACACAACCTGTGTATAATATTGGGAACAACATGATGGGAGGACCGCAAGGATCCTCAAGTCATACATCATCGCCTTGGTTCGATTCAGGGGCATTACACACTCTGCCTTTCTTGGCAACGCTTGATATCCCTGAATTGTACAAACTTACAAATGATCCCATCTATCATAACTTACTATGGCCGCCAATCCTGCATAAAATACTGACAAACATCCCTAAGTTCGAAGGGAAACAAGGGGAGGATCTGGGTACACACATCACCACCTATCTTCTGTGGAGTGTTTCTAACTCCAATGGTGGATGATAGTATCTAGTTACGTCTTTTTCCCCGCACCCTTACTAGCAATGCAGCCAAGTGGTACATTGAGTTACCACGCGCGTCAGTCAATACCTTTGATGCTCTAGCGATGGAATTCTTAAAGCACTTCCAGCTACCCATCCGCTATGAAACTAGGACAAAACTCCTCACTTCATTACATCAGGATACCGCCACCCACATCTTCGATCATATACATGAATGGAGACATAGGTAGAGGTTGGTCAAAGCTCCCCTCCTAGACTATCTCTTAACAGATTGGTTCTGCAAGTCTCTACTCCCCCAAATCGCTAAGGATGTCGCCTTAGGTGGTGTGGTCACAGAAGACCAATCCATATGTCGTGCCCAACACTTAGATCTGATATATTCGCAGTCTGGCACTCTATACAATGTAATTCCCAATGCCCCTCGCAACTCCAATGCTCCCACTACTCAACAACCTGAAGCGCACACTGATGGGATTATCGGCACAACCTCCAGGGCTGTTGTAAAACAACTCAGTTGTCACATTGCCCAGATGTCAATGGACCCCTCTACCAAATCGACTGCTCTTCCTACCACCGCGATCAACTCTGTGTAGTCTACACAAAATCTCGGTGGTAAGAACAAGAAGAATAAGAAAAAGGCTGCTCCTTCTGAAGAGCAGTCAACAAAGCAGTCTAACTCCAAGAAGAAGGTAGTTACGCCCTCTAACGATGGAAAGGATAAATCTGCCTGATTCCCTTACAAAATCTGTGTCGAAGACCACATGACCTATCGTTGCTTGCGCCTTCAAGAGTGCACAAATTTCATTACTAAAAAGGACACTGGCAGGGTCTCCACTGTCCTGAATAATCCTTTCCCCGCTCAGGAGCAGCAACACCTTATTACAAACCAACCCCAGCCCCTGCAAGGGGGCAATGGTGGTTCGCAACATCCTTTAGCTGGTGAGGGACCCTCTACCATTTACACCTTTGAAATGGTAGACCTACAAACCAGAGCCAAATCTTATGGAGCTCCTGTCGCTCATGCAAAGGAACCCTCCTCAAGTAAAAACTCCACAGCTGCCTAATGATTTTCATATCAAAAGGCCGGTTCCTGACCTTGTGATTCGCCCCCCTAAAGGGTCACTTCGACGCACAACATAAAATACATCTGCATGTGTCACCCAAAACTACAGCATTGTAGAAGACTTGGGGCAAGCATCGTCGACTATGTCGGCACTCGAAGTATTACAAACATATCCAACACAAAGGAAAGTGTTGCTCTCGGCCATTGGTGGTATCGACCCACAGGATTCCTTGCTTGCAATTTTCGACATGGAAAAGTGTAAACCTCCCCTTTCTCACCAAATTGCATTTCAGGTGCAAATCTTTTCAAAAGGTAAAGGTATACATAGAATTGTCATTGATGAAGGTGCTTCTACCTGCGTAATGTCGGCTACATGTTGACTTGATTTGGGTACTCCAACCCTATCCCCACCGTCGAATTCCCTTAAAGCTTTCGACAACCACACTTTCATCCCAAAAGGTTATCTAGCTAGCTACCCCATCACCTTGTATGGGAAAACGGTAACGGTGGACATTGAAGTTGTAGATAAAAAGCTCAACTATAATATCTTGTTGGGTTGCAATTAGACTTATGCCATGACTGCCATTGTGTCTACTATCTTTTGCATCATCCTATTTCCATTGGATGGAAAGGTAGTCATAGTGGAACAGCTATCCTTTTGCACCCCTGATTATTCCCCATCATCAAGCGGCTTTGTACCCTTAGTGGGTGGTGTACCTAACTCTTACATCAGTATCGGTACCAGTATACTGAAGGCCTCTTCCCTGATGGGTTGTTTCCCTCTTCTACCATCAGGGGATCCACAGACAGTCAATATGGTTTCATCCATTCCTCACGAACCAACCGATCCTTGGATCCTACCGGCCCCTTTAGACAATGAAACTTAAGGAGAACAAATGCTGTTGTCACCAACTGAATTGGCCTATGAGACCATTAAATCTGCATCCGATTCTCCGGTCACTTTGGTCACGGCCAACAATACCACCGCACCTCCCATAACTGCTCCTTCTTTCGATCTCCTCAATCAAGTCCTACCTACGGACAAAGCTATTAGAGAGACCATGAGTTTAGAAGAGTGACCTTGGGAGGACTCGCACCATCGTGTCTCGATATCTAATTCGGACATGATGCCTCTTCAAATCCTGTCATCTGACGCACCTGAAATCGTTTCCTCACCTTATACGACTATCCAAACTTTGGACTCAGAAGGAAACATGGGCAATATTTCAAAGACATTGCTCATCGATATTTCTATCAAGACAGGCATCGTGGAAAATATATAGATTGGAGCCAACTGCAATCCTAAGGAAATTGCTAGCTTCACCTACCCTTTTAAGGACTTCTGCAATGTTTTCCCTTGGTCTTATGAGGAAATGCATGGCATAGACCCTTCTATTGTCAAGCATGAGATCAAGAAGCATCGAGCATTCTTTTTATGGTATTTTTCCACCGACTAATCCAGAAAAACATCAAGTCTCCTTCTTTGGGCTCGTTAAACTACCACGAAGAAGAGCGAGCATTCTTTTTATGGTATTTTTCTTGCTCGTTAATCCGAAAAACCTCGAGTCTCCTTCTTTGGGATCGTTAAACTACTACAAAGAAGATATGAGCGCTTTCTTTTATGGGATATTTTCTCGCTCTTAAATCGAAAAATTCCTGAGTTTTTCATCGTTGGGATTGTTAAACACATATGACGACGGTCTGAGCAACTCTTTTTCGCTATTTTTCTAGCTCATTAAACTGAAAAAGATCATTTGAGCATTCTTTTTAGGCGCTTTTTTCTCGCTCATAAAACTGAAAAAATCCCGAGTTCCTTCTTCAAACTCGTTAAACACTTATGAAGAAGCTCTGAGCATTCTTTTAGGTACTTTTCTTGCTCGTTAAACTGAAAAATCCCGAGTTTTTGTCACCGGGCTCGTTAAAAATCTACGACAACAACAAGAGCACTTGCTTTTTTGGGACCATTTCTCACTCTTAAATCGAAAAATCCTCGAGTTTTTCCCTTCTTCGGGCTCGTTAAATCTACAAAGAAGGAATGAGCAGTTCTTTTACCTCTTTTTCCTTGCTCACTAAACTGAAAAAGATACTTTGAGTTTTCTTCATTTGACTTGTTAAAATTCGATGAAGGTATTGAGTTTGTCGTTGCATGACTCATTAAAAATTCACAACGAATATCAATTTTAGTCCATCTCCTCGTACTCGTAACAAAATGAGGTCAACATCTATTGAGCATAGGTTTCTCTTTATCTGAACTCAGTAGATTAACTCATGGAAAAGTAACCGATCCGGGTATACTATTAAACCTTTGTCACACCCAATTAAAAACTATGACAAAGGGACCACCATGGAGCCATTCTTTATGATCTTTTCAGACTCTAAATATGAAAACAACACCAAGTTATCTCATCTGGACTCATTAAATTACATATATGTGAAATAGAGTCTCTCTTTTTACGATCCTTTTCAGACTCTTAAAACCTAAAAAGATCGACGAGTTTGCCTGTCTAGACTCATTAAACTAATCAGATATGGCATAGAGTTGCTCTTTTTGCGGTCCTTTTCAGACTCTTAAAATATGAAAAGATCGATGAGTTTACCCGTTTGGACTCACTAAACTAATCAGATGGGGAAAGTAGACAATGCAACTGTGTTCAGTATTTGAAAGCGTTTTTTGGCAGTAGTTGTTCCCTTGAACATGGCACTCCCTCAGATAAAACCTTCTTTGTGACGACCTCTCAATATGAATCTTACCATCCTATGAGTTTAGCCTATATACCCTGATGTTCTTGCATCTCTGTATCCTAACACTCTTTGGTGTTCATGAATCTAATGCTGCATGGTTAAAATCATTGTCGTGCCTTCTATTGTTCAAGAGAAAACCTTTTTTCTTCTGTTTCCTCCATCAAACCGTCAAGCATATTCTTTCATCATGCCCTCTGTTATTTTGACCCAATGCTCAAAGATTCCTCAAAAAACAAAGCATTCTTGTCGACTGATGTAGGACACATTATTGCCTACCTTTCGACAGGTCTCTTTCTATCGACTTCAACACTCTATCTAGGAAGACGATCCAGAAACACTTCAGTGCCTCGGTACTTACAAACATCAATGGCAGGTTACCTTGTGTTTGGTCAGGGGTTCTCATTATTGGCTCCTGGTTAAACGATTCTACAAGTGTTCGACGACAAAAACAATTTTCACACTTGCTAGATTGTATTGTGCATCTTGGAGACCATCACCATTATTGGTGGCCTTCCTCGTGTCTGTTAACAGTCTCCATTATTGACTAGTAATCATACGATTTCGTGCATGTTCGACATCAACACATATATTCACATGTATCGATCTATGTTGTTCGATGAAGCGGAAATCAAGACCTTCGGTAGAGGCTTGCATCACTCAGCCTTGTTTCCTCTCCCAAGTTGCGTATATTGTTTTTTTGGAGATAGCTCATCAGAATGATCCTATTATGACACTAGTTCCGCATTGTGCTTATCCACTGCGAGCATCGTCATACCTCTTTTATGAGAAAATCACTCTGACATAGCTACTAAGCGTGGGAATGCCCAACTCAGGACATGATTTTAGTTGTTTTATACATATGTGTTGTATCAGGTTTCCCGTACCACCCGAAGCTCTCATCCTCTCTCTCTTTTTGTCAAGAAGGAACATAACAGTTAAGTAAATTATTTCGGCCATCGTCATAGCCTCTGATCTCACACTTTAGGGGGCATCTGTTATACGGTAAAATGACCTCCTCATCATCTTAGAGGGGAAAGACATGATGACTAAAGAAAATGACCAAGTTCACAAGCCTTGTTTCCAAACTAACGTTGCCCATACACTAACAACCTACTTTATAAAGCTTCTCAGCAAGCCTAAGGGTGCGTTAGTGACCTAAGTAACTCTACTTGTTACCTCGAGGACAGTGTTAGTGAACCCTAATGAGGATCTAAGGGTCAAAGGAGCAGATTGACTAAGAAATATCCCTATATTCTCTCCTAAATCAACTCAGAAAAGAAAGGAAACATCAAAGTTTGACCTATTTGAGGGATTTCTAATCCTAATGGAGTATGAAAATGGGAAAGAGTTCAAAAGAATGGCAACATCATTGCTTTTACCTAAGGAAACTCATAGAGAAACTTGGCAACCCTAACCTTGCATGCTACATAAGCAGAGCTAGGGTTATTGTGAAAGGGGTAAGATCATTTGAAAGGATAGCTTACTTGATTGTCGAGCAGAGTCTTAGACTTAAGCATAAGAAGTTGGTAAGAAGGGAGAGAGAGAGAGGAGCTGGAGGGGTAAGGGAAGGCTGATGCAACCGATGGTTGTAATCACTCTTTTGACATTAATATAGAACTACAGTCATATTGTCCACTTCGTGACGTTGGTACTATAATTCATTTATATGTTCATTCAATGTCTTTTAGCATGAGTGGCTTAGTTATGTGTAACTAGATGCCTTTTGTATATTCATGCATTGATTATCAAGGTTTTATGTTGTGATTATTCTTTTCTTTTCTATCTGCAGGACTTGATCTGGAGTCGGTTCAAGGGACTTCCGCCTAGCTGCATTGCGCTCTCCAGAAACTCTACACGAAGGTTCAAGGTAATGAATCCATCTTGCTTTGATAGTTAATTATTGAATATGGGCATGCATGCATCATTGTGATAGCTACAGATAATCTTACAGTCTACCAAGGGTCCCAGGAAGACCCTTGAGGGTTCCTTCACCTTCCATGCACCGTGCATTAATCCCTATAGCACTATCATGTTACCAAGGATGAACAGAAAAATCTAGAGCCAATAGCAGAGTTGGGCATATTTGTGGGGTAAACTAATACACCTCATAACTATCGGGTCTACCTTTTATCCCAAAAGATGACAGTGGTTCGTAGAGATGTGAAGTTCGATGAAGAGAAGGCCATGAGATGTTCCCTTGAGATGGAACTTCAATTACATGCATATTAGGAGATTTTAGCTCCAAAGGTGGAACCTCGAGATGATGTGGAGCAGCCACATGTAGAGGCGCAGAGAGTGGAAACACCCACTCATGCAGAGACTTCTAGAGATGGAAGAAAGTGCACCAGAGAGGTCGACATATTGACGTAGGATGCAAGAGAGAATGTGGTAGAACCCACGTCACAACACAGGCAGAGGAGGTCACTAGATAGGTACATTCGCTACATGGTTGTGATGAGAAAGAGTGCAGAGATGGAGCCATCCTTATTCGAGGAAGCAATCAACAACTAGTATGGGTTAATTCCATGGTTGAGGAGTATGAATCCATTATTAGAAACAATGTTTGGGAGGTGGTCCCAAGACCAACAGACAAGTCAGTGGTGAGTTCCAGATTACTTTACAAATTAAAGCAAGCAATAGATGGAAGTGCGGAGAAACACAAGGACATATTTGTGGCCAGAGGTTTCTCTTGGGTGGAGGGAATTGATTACGATGATACCTTTTCTCCTGTAGCAAGGTACTCATCAATCAGATCTATTCTAGCATTGTGAGTGCAAATGGGATGGAAGATACATCAGATGGCTGTAAAGACAACATTCCTCAATGAAATGATTGAGGAAGAGGTGTATATTTAGCATCCACAATAATTTAAGACCTTCAATAGAGAGTCGCATGTGTGTAGACTCAAGTGAACATCGTATGGACTAAACCAAGCACCCCGTGCTTGGTACACCAAGATTGACATCTATTTCATTGGGTTGGGCTTCACCAAAATTGAATCAAATGCGAACCTTTACCATATTATGGTTGAAGGTAAATTGTTGATTATAGTATTATATGTCGATGATTTGATTCTAACGGGTGATGAGAAGTTGATAAAATCTTGCAAAGAGGATCTTGCAAGAGAGTTCGATATGAAGGACCAGGGGATCATGCATTACTTTCTTGGCATGGAAGTATGGCAAGGAGATGAGGAATTGTTTGTCTCTCAGGGCAAGTATTCCAACGCGATACTGAAGAAGTTCCACACGGAGAGAAGCAAACCCATGGAGACTCCTCTAGGAGGTAGCTAGAGGAAGGAGGATGATACTTCAAGTGAAGTAGTGGAGGCTACTATTTATAGATAGCTTGAGGGTTCACTTATGTATTTGGTGAACACACGACCGTACATGTTTTTTGCAATTAACCAACTTAGTCAAGCCATGGTTAAGACAACCAACTTTATTGGAAGGAAGCTAAACATGTGTTGAGATACCTCATAGGCACCTCTCAATTTTTCCTTTGGTACAAATGGACAGAGGGAGTGAAGCTTCAAGGCTTCACAGATGTATACTAGGAAGGGAGTCCATCTGATAGGAAGAGCACATCAGGGGGAATCTTCAATATTGGGTCAACAGTAATTTCTTGGTACAACAGGAAATAGAGATCAATTCCACTCAGTTAAGCAGAAGCAGATTACAAGGCTTCTAGTCAAGCAACTTGTGAGGCTATCTGGATGAGGAAGATCCTTGTTGGGTTGTTTGGTCAAAAGATGGATCCTACAGTGATTTATTGTGACAGTCAGAGTTGTATCAAACTCTTTGAGAATCCAATTTTTCATGATCAATCCAAGCATATTGACATCTGGTATCACCATATAAGAGATTGTGTGCTAAGGAGAATCATGTTTCTGGAGTACATTCCTAAAGATGAGAAGGATGCATATATTTTGATAAAGGCATTGTCAGGATGAAAATTTGAGTTTCACAGAGGCAGGATCGGGGTAGTAGATAATCCCTTTGTTGTTGAGAGGGAGTGTTGAAAAAATGCAACAAGAAAAATCCTAATTTAATTTATCCTTGAATTAAATTAGGAATTAAATTCTAATTCTAACTCTCATAGCAACTTGTAACAGTTAACTAAGTTAAGTTGACTTAGTTGGCCCTGTAAATTCAAGTTAGGAGTCTATCTAGAGTCATGTAGAGTGATCCCTAAATTTTAGGGGCCCAGGTTGAGTTGTTATTGAGTTGTAATTATTTAATTTAGTTTACTTGAGTTAAATTCAGTTAAATTAGATATAACTTATGGAGGAACTATCGATAGGTCAAGTGAATTAATTTGGATTCAATTCACATGCAGTGATCAATCAGATAACTGATAATTCACTCATAAATAACTCATGCATGTCAGTTCTGATAAAGACCTAGTTGAGATTGGAGTTCAGGGACAATGTACTATCAATTGTAAAATCATCTAAATTAAACAGGTGATGCATGCAATTAGAAGAAGGCCTATGGATGGATTGCATAGTTCTGGATGAGGAATTTCCCAATTAAATATGGGCTAATTCCCTAGGAAACTGCGCAAGAAAATAGAAGCTTGGTAGACAACAGATTTGGCTAAGTATTGTCTTGAGCTGGTTTTTGAAGCAGTGAGATAGATTGTACTTGTACAGATATTGTTCGGGTTGAACAAGCATTGTATTTTCTTCTCAAATCTTCTAATTAATGCAATATACAAATAGCAGGGGTTTTTAGCTGTGGCTTTCCCCAGAAAATTATTGTGTTATGTGTGATTGAAATTATTCCTTTTTCTAATTCGTGATTTCATCGATCAATTTTTGTTTCCGCTGATGAGTAGAGTAGATTCAAGTCAATTGTTTTAGCATATTAGAATCTACAGTTTGAATCTACAAGAAAATTCTACAGTTCCCCTTCTTCTCACTGACTCAATCCTCTACAATACAATGAACAAAGGCTAGATTGCTAGCCCACTTGACTGTTACTTTATTCCTTCAAAGTTTGCACGTCCTCAAGCCCAATACACCTACCCTTCTATCAGTCTTGTAGTCCTTCAAAATTACAAGACTTAGGGATCTTCTTTGATAGTCACCTAATAACCCTTCAACTTTACTTGGACTGCCATCAATTTTCCCAACCATAGTCAATTATTTTACTGATCTAGGGCCCACAACACTGCCCTCATCTAGGGCTCTTCAAATCTTCCACCTAATAGTGATTTGAGTCCTCTCAAAATCACTATTCTTGTGTATAAATTTCTTTGTTTTCCAATCTATGAACAAATCTGAACTACTCCTCTTATCATCCTTCTAACAATTTGTAGATGACTAAACTAGGGTCACAAATCATCCACTAATAATCCATTGACTAATTGTTTATAGGTTGCTTCAAATATTTGTCCAAAACTCTATGGATAGTCCACCAAAATCAACTCCTCTTCATGTCAATCCATTCCTCATATGGCACATTTCTTCTACTCAATCTTCTACTCAAGTTCCAACCTTCTTTGGGTTTGCCATCTCCACACATACTTTTGCAAAACATCTTCTAGATCTATGGTCTATATTGCATAGATAAACCTCACTCTAAGGGTCATGACCCCTCTTCTTCTACGCAGATTTGTCACAGTCTTAAGGGCATACCTTATGGACTGAACATGTTAGGAAACCACCCTAACTAGGGCATTATACTTTTGTTCTAATTGCTTTAGAACAAACCCTATCCACCCATAGAAAAAACAACAACTCTTGCCTCCATAAGAGACTCAACCTAGCTCATATGGATCCATAGATTTTGGGAATTTCTTTGACTGAATCTTGACCTGAACTTTAGATCTCTATGACCCTCAAACTATGATTACCTTAGTCAATATTACACTTGTGGCTACTTTTGTTCTGGCCCTAAATTCTAGTGCAGGCCCTCCTCCATTTGTGTTGGTATTTATCATAGAACTTGCGGCCTACTAACCACCACAAGACAGGGTCTCAACCCTCTCTGCTATTTCATAATTTGATGTGGCCTTCACACAAAAACACCACTAAAATCACATGCCCAAATTCTCATGAGCCGCCTCTCTTGAGCTCGATCTGCCAAAAGAGAACCAACAATATGCCATCCTACTTCCTAGCTCAAACCCATTAAGGTATGCGACATTCTTGTGAACCCTCACATGATGATCTTGCTCTTGGTGGATGATCATGGCCTCCCTTTAGCAACCCTTATTCAGCCCTCTAACTCGACCTACTTTAGGAATACATATCTCCTCACCTCCTTGATCAAATGAGGTCCTTCTCACTTGATGTTCTTGCCTTCATACTAAGGCCTCCTTAAATATATTTTCCTAGCTAGGCCTCTTAGGAACCCTCTATAACTTACGGGTTTTATCCACTTAGACCTTAGGAAATATTAATTTTCCTTTTTAATTTTCTTTTAGATTTTAAACCCCATCTTGGGTCCAAAACCCCTTCGCTTGGGTTCTTTTCCCACAAATCCTTTTGTGACCAAACTCACAAACCCATCTCACTAGGCTTGTGGAGTACCTCCCAAGCTACACAATTCAACAACATAGTCTAGTTGTAGTAACCGTAACTTGGTCAAGCTCTTGTAGTCAAGTGAGGACTTGGTTGGGTTCCCAAGTTGCAAATTAAGTAAGGGTAGTTGTGAGGGCATGATAGCCAAGGAGGGTCAGGGCATGCCAAGGAATGAAAAGGTGTGCTAACACATGCCAGACAATGTTAATGCATGATGAGGAGTGTTAGGGAGTGTTGAGGCATCACAAGGGAGAACTAGGTCAAAATGCATGGAAATGAACAAATAAGAGTGTGTGCCAAGGAGTGTCAGTGAATTCAAGTGTGCCAAGGACGAAGTGTGTTAGAAGAAGTTCATAATAGGATTGCAGGAGGCAATCCTACGATTGCGATAAGGAGCTCGATAGAGCAGTTTTAGACAAAGGGAGACTTTGTGTTGGGCACAACACTGTTTTGCCTTTATCTATTATTTTTATATGACATGTGGCACACTTTGGCCGAATTCTCATGTTTTAAACTATTTTAGACAATTGCATATTGTACATTGTTGTGTATAAGTTTTGGGGCACTCAACTTGTGCTAAATTATATCTTGTGTGTCTTGTGCATCTTGTGGTTCTTGCAAACTCTCAATTAATGCTCTATTGTTTATATGAACTGGACATACATGTCAAATATTGGCTATGTAAGTTATGTTACTTAGTTGTTTTATGGACATGGCTAGATGTGATCCTTGTCTTGGTAATTTATTAAGTGGGACAAGTTGATCTTGGACATGAGTGGCCTAAGATGAGTTATAGGTAGTTCTTAGGTGAACAAGGCACAATCTACTTGTAGTAGGTGCAATTGGTCAAGTTGTTGTGGTTGAAGCAAGCCAATGTCACATGAACTGTAGTAGCTAAGGACTTGATTGGGTTCCCAAGTTGTGAAAAAATGTAAGGCTAGTTGTGAGGGCATGAGTGCCAAGGCATACTAGGGAATGCTAACATGTGCCAGATAGTTCAAAGGCATGTCAAATATGCTAAGATGTGTCAAGTGCTAAGGCATGCCAAGATGTGCAAGGGTGTGACAATACGTGTCAGGGACTATCAAGGCAACAAAAAGGAGAAATAAGTTAAAATACAAGGAAATGAACACATAAGAGGGTTAATAAGTCATCAATTTACCTTTTCTAGGAGGGGAATGCTAGGCACACCAACACTAGGTGCCAAGTGCCAAGTGTTAGTGCATTCTAAGTGCCAAATCTTCCTCTGTTACTTCTCATCTACTTTCCAATAATTAATCTCAAATAAATTTAATATTAAACCATGCCAAAGCATACCAAGGCATCTCAATGAATGCTAGACATGCTAAGACTTTCCAGGTGCCAATGTGTGTTAGGGAGTGATACACATGTTATGAAGTGGCAGGGCATGTCGAAGAGTGTTAAGGTGTGCCAGAGAGTGTTAATGCATGCTGAGGAGTGTTAGGGAGTACTAGGGAAACACAAGGGAGCACTAGGTCAAAATTCATGGAAGTGAATGAATATGAGGGTGTGTCATGGAGTGTTATCTAGCATCCCAAGGAGGGAGTGAAAATTTATGTTAAGCACTGATAAAGCATGCTAGGGAATATCAAGGCATGTCAAGAAGTGCCAATGTGTGCCAAGTGCTAATGTATGTTAATGCATGCCAAAGTGTTCCAGGAAATGGTAGGGACTACATGGAATGCCAACACATGCTAGGACAGTGCTATGCTATGCTAGGGCCTGCCAACATGTGCTTGGGTGTCCTAGTCATGGCAAGATGTTCTAAGTATAAAGATGTTCCAAAACATGCAAAGTGCCAAGGAATGATAGTGTGTTCCAAAGCATGTTAAGGTGTGATAAGAGTGTTGAGGAGTGTTAGGTCTCTCTCATTAATAGAATTGATAGAGCTTGATTATTTATTAACTAATATAGTTCCTACAAACACTAGTGGAACTTTATCTAAAGGGAATTTGTTAGATAATAAGCCTAATAAATATTAATCATGTATTGACTCATAGGAAAACTATATTCTCATTACTTGAGAGAAATGATACACACTAATTACTTCTTAACAAATTGACTAACTCTAACCACTATGGCATTGGACACATAATGAAAAAGACTCCACAACAATGGTCTTAAATCGTTATCTTTTGACAAAAAATATAGTAACATGTACATAACATCATCAAAAACTCATTGGAACGATCAATGATAATGAACATTTATTGATCGTCACCAAAAGTAACCAAAAAGAGCATTGGTGAGGGTCAATAAAAGAATGTCACTAGAAGTGTCACCAAAGAGATAATTAGTGATGGACCTTTAACAACCCTCACCAAAAGTGTCACTGAAAATGGCTTTGGTGACAAGCCTTAAACGACCATCACTATATGCATTTACAACAACGTTTTTTTTAAGGTACGTCACCATATGTGACATTGGTGACAGACCTTAAAGGTTCGTCACAAGCATGACCCTCACCAATGACCTTTTTTGTTGTAGTGGTTCATTTTGGTTGGTCAAGGTTGAATATGGTTAATTATGACCATGTTCAACCATGCTTTAGCGTTTTGGAAAGTCATTATTGATTGACTTTCATTAATTATGTTTAGCTATAATTGAATTTGGTTTACCATGATTCACTATAATTCACATGTTTTACTATGGTCAAGTGTGGTTTACATGGACCAAAAGTTTCCACTTTCATGACATATATCAAAGAATTATGTTTTTTCGCCTTATGACATATCACACAAAGTTTTTCTTGATGCATATCACGTCTCCCTAAATTGTTTATCTTTGTGACACATTGCACCACACCAAAATTAACTTTGGCCCCATGCTATGTGTTACAATACTTAAAAAAAATGAATGTGATATGGTAAGGTGATGGGAAACTTTGGTATATGCAATACATCACAACGAAATATTTGAACTATGGTTGAGTATGGTTTGCCATGTTCTACTTTGGTTGAATATGGTTGATCTTAGTTACTGAACACTGATTATATTTTGCCATGCTTGACCATGGTCAATTGTCATTAACCTTGTTTGACTATGGTTAGACATGGTTGAATATGATTAATCATGGTTAACCATGTTTGACTATAGTTAGACATAGTTGAATATGATTAATCATGGTTAACCATGTTTGACTATAGTTAGACATAGTTTACCATGCTTGACTATGGTTCACCATATTTAATTATGGCAAAATATGTTTGACCATCTTTAACCATGATTGACTATATTTTACTATAGTTTAATATGATTAACCATGTTTGAGCATGGTTGACTACAATTGAAGAAGGGTGACTATTGTTGACTATAGTTGACCATGTTTTCACTATGATCAACAATCGCTAACTTTAGTAAAGAATTATTTATTAGTGTTGACTTTGATTGACCATTATTGATTTTGTTTGATCATGGTTGAACATGGTTAATTTTGACTATGGTCAACTATGTTTTAGAATTTTTGAAGGTCATCCTTAACTCGATTGACTTTCACTGACTATGTTTGACTATAATTGAATTTGGTTTATTATGATTGATCATGATTCACTATAATTCACATGTTTTACGATGATCAAGTGTGGTTTACCATTTTGACTTTGGTTTATTATTATTGACTTTAGTTACCCGTGGTTGATTATGGTGGACCTTTCTTAGCTATGCTTTCTTATAGTTGATGGTGTTTCACAATGGTTAACTATGATCAAATATGTTTAACCGTGATGAACTATGTTTGACCATGTTTTTAACAATATTTCACTATGATTGGACATGGTTGACCATGGTTAATCATGTTTCATTTTGATTAATTGTTGTTGACTATGGTTGACCAGTTGACCAATGGTTGATCAATGTTTTTTTTTTTCTAGTTAAGACTAACCTAAGTACCCACGGGGGATTTGAACCGGTGACCTATCACAAGGAGTGCCTTAACAGCGCACCCATTCACCGTCAATCCAAAGCCCCGTGGGCAATGGTTGATCAATGTTAACGATGGTAGAAAATGTAAATAAATTTTGCCAAAAATTAATAGTAGCTTACTCAAACTAAGATTAAACATGTTTCAATATAGTTGACAAAAATTGAAATGATTATCTTCAATATCAAATATCACATTGTAATATTCATTAAAAGATATGTAGCATTATGACCTTAAGAAATTATATTATAATGTTTATGTTTTATTGCCATATTCATTAATGATTAAAATTTTAAATTAAAATTTTATTTATATTTTATTTTATTTTATTAAACATTTTATTGACTAACTTTTTCTATTATTTTTTAATTTTTTATTATTATTTTTTCTTTCTATATTATATTTTTTATTTTTATCTTACTTTTTATTTATATGTTATTATTACTACTACTTATATGTTATTGTTATTGACTAATTTGTTATTTTATTTAATTTTATTGAATTTTTTTTGTTAGTTTTATTTATATGTTATTTTTATTAGCCCCTATGTCATCATCGATTATAGCATTTGCTTCTTAGTCAAAGTGCATTATTTTGTTGTTCTTTTGCATTTTAATCAAAATTTCGGGAAAATGTTGAATATTCTTATTTTCCATAAATTCAAAAAATAATTTTCCAATTCTCTAGAAATCTTATTTCTAAATTTTTATAAACTCAGAGCTTATGGGACATAATTTCTCTAAGGGATGGTGTTTTTTAGTAATTGCTTTTAAAAATAAATAAATAAACTAATTTTGTGAGTGGTCATTCCATCAATGAGTGTTTTGAATAACACTGCTATGTTATTGCTCTACTCAATGATGTTAAAACTGATGCGGTTGAAAGTCCTTTAGATAAGCAGAGAAAGCTTCTTCCACACAGTGAAAGCTACATTGTACGGAATGTAGAAGTATGAAAAACCTCCAATAATTGATTTCTCATGCGCTGAAATACATGCACAATGCTAAATCCAGATAAATACACTTCCTAAATAAAATATTATGCAATTAAATCCACGTCCAACCTTTCCCGGCACGAAAACTAGCCTCTCGTGTGCACAATCAATGTGCTCAATGACGTTGCCCCCCATCTTAGTGAATCAAGAATCAAATATAGCCTCAAACATTCCAAAGCCCTTTCAAACTCCCCAAGATTTTTAAAACAATTACCACAACAATCAGATAGTAATTATTAAAAAAACACATACGCACAATACGACACAGGGGGCGGAGGCGATCTTATGGTTTATTTGTTCGCTATTATTGGTCCTTAATAGCTTTCAAAGTCACTTTGAACGTTGATTTTGACACAAAAGATCAAACCTCAATCCTGACACATAAAGCTAAGAAAAATGGACTCTTATCCTCTGTAGCCTCACGATGCTTTAGACTCTGGACTTGCTGGATAATAATATTAGTGGCATCATTCCGATTTCATCATAGGGTTATCATCATTGCAAACTATTTCACTTTATGAGAGAGTCGCCAGATAAATAAAATAGGGATGTTGTTAAAATTTCTTGCGAGCATTGGAGATATGGAGCTTGACTGGAATTGGCCAGCCCTTTCTGGAGCCACCACAGGATGAGCAAGGCTTCACACTAGTAGCGCCACATGTAGTGCAACCCTCGTCGCCATCGGACCAAGCTTGCAGATATAAGGAACCCTCCTAGAGCCATTGCAGGTGGGGCATCTGGGCATGGGCATGGCCTCTCCTCCCATCATATTGTTCTTGTGATCTGCTTCCTCCAAAAGGGATTTGAACATCCATGCTCCAAGTGACATTGATATCCCTGATGCACCTTGCGATGCCATTACAGTTGGGGACATGGTACTTCTCCCGCACTTCTTTTCCTCTCAAAATCCAAACGTAAATGCTTCCCGTTAGTCTACAGACAATCACCGAATACAATAATAATAACCCTGTAAGTCATTCCCAACTTATATTGCAACCGCACAAAGAAGGAAACTGAATGCAATAAAGTTTGTGATCATCATAATTTACGACTAACAAATTTTTACATTTTTCTTTTATTTATTTTCACTTGTGCGGAAGTGCTAAGCTCCACATAATGAATTAGCTCATTGTGCTGAGCTCCACATTTCTATACAATGTGAATTTGTGTGGTATAGGCTTGTGAACTGAACATGTACACATTATTACTTATGATAGTAAAAATATATATCTAATATACTTGTCATTGTTTTGTCAATTACATTTTAATTAGAAAAATAATAAATTATTTGTTAAAGTTATTAAATTAATAAAATCATCATTACATCTGACTCACAAAAATAAGATATATTCATTATCATTTCCATTATTATATTTGCAATTTCTTAAACTTTTATATATCATAATATTAATGTCGATTTACTCATTATCTCTTCAAATATTATTTTTTTCATTTCCTCAATGTGTTTTTACGTTAATTATAAATAAATATATGATTTTCGGTTGAGCCAACCTCAAATGCGAAGTTATTTTCACATCAAAAGTGAAGATTCTCAGAGCATGCAACTGATTAGATGAATTTTTCTATGTCAAATCTGAAGGGACTAGTTTTGTTTTTATGCAAATTTTGTTTGGCTTCTTCGTTTTTAAGTCAAAGAGATTCAAAATTTATTAAAAATCTGAAAATCTAAATGGTATGGCTCATTCATCTGCATTGAGCTTATTGTTTAAGATTTTATTTATTTATTTTCACTTGTGCGGGAATGTGAGCTCTGCACAATGAATTAGCTCATTGTGCCGAGCTTCACACTCCTGCACAAGTGAAAATAAATAAATAAAAATGTAAATAACTTTTTAATCGTAAATTATGATGAGCACATGCCATGCGAACATTAAAAAATACATATTGTTTGTATTTCAATAATTGTATATTGCAAAAAGGAGCTATTGTTGATGCAAATTTGGGCCTAAATCATTTGACATACATATTGTTTGTATTTCAATAATTGTATATTGCAAAATGGAACGATGATGGTGCTATTGTTGATGCAAATGTGGGCCTAAATCATTTGACATTTTCCCAATGGCATTGATGGCTTCCCATCATACAAGAGGATGTAGATTTTAGAATGACTTCAAAACCATCAAGCCAGCTTGTTCAAGGTTTTTAGCATCACCTTGGCAAAGCACATCATAGCAAAGAAAAGGTTTTTAGCATCACCTTGGCAAAGCACATCATAGCATAGAAAAGAGTATCGTTAGATCAGAAGCTGCATAATTACGAGATAAATTAAAGGCCTCATGATTACACGAGATATTTAACCATAAGGTCGTAGAGCATAAGTACAATTTGTAATAGTATTTAAGGTGTTAATGCTTGCTTTACTTGGGCTAAGAAAAATTCCACCTCATTTTACAAATCTGTAGATCTCGGGGATACCCCTTGTTGGAGAATATAGTAGAGCAACTATTAATTCAATTTCTCCTTAATCTCAATACTTTTTTGTGAATTTTACTTTATCTTCTTATGTTTATTTATTAGTTCTTCTCATCAAACAATTATCAATAACATAAACAGCAAAGACAATGGACATAGAAATTAGGCTCCATGCTAAGGAAAAAACCCTCTAAGGGGAAAACCCAGAAAATCTCTTCTCTTCTTATAGAATCTTCTTCAATGAGAAAACCAAAACCCAAAACCCTAGACCAAGCCCTCCTCCAAGCACAAAGTCATCCCTCCAATAAATCCCTTCCAAGATGGAAAAAAATCAGCTTCTAGTCAACAAGAGTTAATCCTCTTCAAACTTGTTCCAATCACATATTTTGACCCTTTATCTCAAAATTTGGACCTGCACTAACTTCATAATTTCACCCTACAATTTTCAGCCTCCCTACAACAAAACAGAAACCCTAATTCACGCGTGTGAGCAAGAGTTAGGCCAAAATCAAGGTCTTCCTCCTTCACTTTGTTTTTATTTTTCTTTCCTTGTCTCTTCACTCTTATTTTGTCTTCCTTCTTATTGCAGATCGAACTTGTTGGATGTGTTTCAAGTGAGGTCGAATTTCCTTCTATATATAGGCTTCTTGTGAGGTCAAATTACACCTCTTTAGGCTGAGTTGTCTCTGCCAGGGCCAACTCGTGCTTGAAGGCTCATATGACATTCTAGACTCAAAATCAATATCTTTTACATGTTACAACTTGCCCGAAAGGGCCTTATACAATTGATAAGGACTCTCTTGACTCAAGAAAAATATTCTTTTGACATGAAAAACCCTAGTAGCATTAAGAACATGCTTAACCTAGATTCCCATCAATATGGAGCATGAAACCCATGCTTAAATAATATTTTTCTTTCTTCTTCTTCTTGTAACATAAAATATACATAATGACATGAGTAAAATAACAATTATGAAGACTAAAACTAGTTACATTTTCCAACATTCCCCCTTAAGTAGGGAGGTATTCATAATTGTACAACTGGTACAAAGTTATTCTCAAACTGAAAAGTTCTCATAAGAAGAGTTAGATTGACAAGCCATCTTTAAGCATCAACATCAAGACCAACATTATAAACATAGTAAGGCCTTAACTTGACAAGTTATTTCTTATATAAGAGCATAATGTTGGGAGGATTTACGTGAAATACCACAGTACCTCTACAAGGCACATACCCCATCTGGATGTTCACTAAGTATGTCCTTTAAGGACTATTATTGTCTTGGATTCCCAATCCTCAAAGAATATCAGTCCTCTTCGACCACTCTTATCTTGGATACCTGTCCAATCCTCAAAGAGTGTCAATCCACTTCCTATCTTGGATTTTCTATTCTTAAGGAAATCACATATGCTTATCTAATCCCCCAACCACCATTCTCTTTTCATGGTCTTCACTTAGACGTACGATTGTTAGTCCTGGCCTTGTGCATGACACATGAGGAAGAGAATACAAATGTGATGTTTATCATCACTCCCTCTCAAACAGAGAGGAGATCCCTATTCCCACTTGATTTAGGGAATAAATTCTCACTCCTTCACAAATATACTTCATACACCCTCTAAATTATAGAGATTGTTTCCCTTCCTTTATATTTGGGAGTTATAATCACAAAATCTTTAGCTTGTTTCCATAAATATATCAGATATCAGTTATTTATGGAGATAGTTGCATGGCTCCTTATTTCCTTTGTATCTCATCATATTGATCTTCTTTCTTCCTGGATGTTGTAGAGTCATATTCTTCATTCAATCTCATGAGAGGATTCACACCATCAATCTTTCATATCACTAATTTCCTCTAGTCATCATCAGTGACGGCATTATATTGAGCCTTATCAAACTTCAAGCTAGTCATAGCTCCTTCTTAAACATGAAAGTGATCTTTGTTGATGAATAATAGGTTATATTCTTACACAACTACCTTCCAATCCCAAGATGATGATGTAAACATCTTGACTACATAATTGCCATGACCATATACTCAATTCACATTTTCTTTGAATTGAGTTCAACACCAACAGTGGAACTTACCTCAAATGTCATCATGCATTCCTGCAATATCCTTCCAAGTAGCAAAACAATATGTTGACAATATATAACCAATATCAAAATATTAATATTAGACTTACCTTATTATGATGGTCTCTTTCATCAAGGTATTTGTTGCTTTGAAATCAACATCCTTCTACACAATCCTTCTCCATATTGCATAGGAATCAAAGTTCCCATGGATCAAGCTTGATTACCAAGCTAAAATATTTTCCTTGGAGTTGTCATTGTTAACTCCTTTTTCTTTCTTCTCGAGATGGTGTTTGATGTTGATCAACAATGTTGTATTTATACCATGCAATCTTGTGATAGAGTCTTGATCTCCATCCCTTCCAAGGTGTTGACCACTACATGTCAATGACCCATAGCAGTACACCCCTTTTTTTTTACGAGGGATAGCGTTTGATCAACGTGTCCGTGTCGTTCGACTATCATCATCAGCCTGATCATGTTATATTGTAAACCCTTTATGCATGTGTAAATTGTAAATAATCTCAGCAGATCCATGTCATGTATGTAATTGCCTAGGTAAACCTAATTTTTTGATGACGATCTACATTCCGGAAAGTTTTTTGTCTCACCGATCTATGATTGGCAGAGTTTTCTTTCAGCGTTACCCCAAATCCATAATGGATTTTGTCACCAGAATGTTAGAGGAGTCCTAGTGTGCTAGATCGAGTCTATGTAAAAGTGATTTGGGAATAATCCTAACTATTTGGTTAGGTTATTTTATTACAAATTGTTTGATCTGCTAGATTATATTTGTGTCACAGAAATGAGTAGTCTATGAGGGTCTTATTCAAATGGGTTTTCCCCCTTGAAATGTAAAAATGTAAAAATTCATGATGTAAAATGTCTTGGGGGTTAGAAAAATAATTTATCCCCTCATAGGTCCTAGGTTCTAGATAAATTTAAATTTTCCAGAGGTAAAATTGTGGATCCTTTAAAAAATTAAATCTTAACTGATCCAGGGAGTAAGGTTAGTTGATTATTTTGCTAAATTTTATGTCTTAGGTCCCTAGGGTTAGGTCAAAGTCAAAGTTTTGAGGAAATAAATGCAAAAATTTAATTTTTAAATTTATTAAAATGCATTTAATTGAAAAATTCGAAATTTCCTCAATATTTAAAATTTCGACGGATAAGATTAAAAGAAATTTTGATCCTCATCAATGGTCGAGATCGCTTTGACAAGGATCACTCGAACTAGCCGTTGGAAAATTTATCTTTAAATAGGGGGTCAGTTGTCAATTGAGATCATTCGATCTTGGAGTCATGTGCTAAGTGAAAGCTCTCTTGTAATTTTTTTTTATGTGCAATAAAGAAAGACTTTGGGGTTAATTTCTTTTGGTGTTAATCTTCATGGAAATGTTGTAAGATGTTTTATTTTCATGCATAGATTTCCTTTTAGCCATTGATGATAGCTTTATGAAGAGTGATTTAAGCATAGATATCTTGTTTGATCATTAGGGTTTGAATGGTAGTTTAAGTTTTGAATATAATGGCAGGTATCTCCATTAAATATGAATTTTATTTTCATTTTCTCTCTCTAAGTTAATGGTTGAATTGAGTTGTGCAGGAAATTCTTGATCATCAGGCGTTCAGGGAAGTTTTCAGTTGGACCAGCCAACTCCCAATTAGCTTTTTCTGAAGGGCCCAGCTTGAGTGAATCTTAGGCTTATCATTATAACTTCCATTGTTTATGCATGAAGGGTTTTCTCTAAAGCACCTCACTTTAAAATTTGAAATTAAAAAATATGTGTGGCATAATGATAGATATGGCTACTTAGAGCCTTTAACTTGTAATTACTGTAATTGTTTAACTGGGTTTTTAGGGTTTTTAATTTCATTATTTTATATATCCTTGTTAGGTGTTTTGTTTTTGTCATCGCAGGTTGTAGATCTGAAAGGGAATTCTTGTTTGAAGCCAAATCTAGGCCCTGGAGGGTAAGATCTGGCCTCAGAATCAGTGATTGCAGGGGTATTTATTTCAGATCTGGGAAATTTTTGTGGGGTTTTCATCAGGCAAATCTGAAGCGGGGCGATTTGAAAATTTTATTAAGACTTCTGGAAAATTTTGAGGGTTTTTCTGAGCTCCCGTCTGCTATTGCCTAGGGTTTCATTTTTTGTTACAGGGAAATTTCGAAATTTTTGTGTAAAGCCCTTGCTTTTATCACCGCCCTCAGCTACCTGCTCTTCTCCTTTCAGCCTGCAAACGAAACTCACGCAACTGAAGCCCTTCACTGCAATACCATCTGCAATTTTCCTCCAAATCAACGTGCCACTCATTCGCTGCTCCTTATCTCTCCATCTGCCTATCTTCCTCTCCACGCAGCTCTCCTTGTTGTGTATCCATTCCCTAATAATATACCCTCACCCCTGTAGCTCCCTCATTCGCAACCCTTTCTTCCTTGCATGCTGCCATACGAGTTCCACTCTTGTCTGCTGCCAACACTCTTCCAAATCTGCGTCCATCTGCCGTCCAACCTGCAAAACAAATCCGCGGCCAAAACACCTGTCCATCTACGCTGCCTCTCCTCACTGCGTGATCCCCTTCCTTCGCTTGTCGTGCAACTCCCTATCTTCTATACCTGTTGATCTCTTCCTCACCAAGTCATCCTCACTCTCTGCACTGCCTGTATTCTCCTTATGTTGCATTCAGTCTTCAAACCCTCACTCATCTTAGCTTCTCCTACCTCCGCCTGATCCTCAGCTCCCCTCGCTCGAGCTCCTCTCTTCCCCGCAGTCCTCTTCCCTCCTGCGTTCATCTCTTCCTTTCCTGCAAACTTGGTTCGAGCCTCCTCAATTTCTCACCCGCAGCCTCCATCTCCTCATTTGTCACTATCGACCTGACCTGCATAATACACAAAAACAAATATACTCTTTGACCCTTTCTTTTATGCATTAGTTTAGTTTTGTATTATTTTGGTTAGGGTTAGCACGTGATATTTTTTTTTTTTTAGTTTTATATACTTAGATTTCAGTGCTTTGGAAATTTCAATTAGATTTATTAAATCTTTGATTTAGTTTTTTTTTTTTTTTTTTTTTTTTTTCACCTTTTTAATTTTCATATCAAAATCATAAAAAAACATTTAATTAGAAAAAAAAATAAAAAACATCAAGAGAAGGATTCTGATTTTTTCATTTCCCGCATTAAGTCTTGCTTAACATATTGGAGAAGTTTTCCTAAAGACTAATCGAATTTGTCGAGAATAAAATCTAAAGGAGAATTTTGTGGTATTAACATCTTTATGTGCCTAAATTTTTATATCTGAGGATTAACTATTTGAAAGTGGTGAGTTTCCTAGATTTGGGTCATTGAGCATAACCATTTAAATTCTAGGATCTGAATTGGTTAGCTTTTAAATTTCGTGGTTAATTAAAGCATTCACATCTCTTGAAATTTAATTGCTAAGACATTTTTTTATCTATAGAAAATCTATCGTCATTGCTTGGATTATCTAATGTTCATTACATGCTAGACATTTTGCAAAATATTTTCAAGCGATTGTTAAAGAATTTTATTGCGGAATTTCAATAGATTTCATCTTCCTAAGAAGCAGCAAACCAATTACTTGGTTTTCATCTAGCGAGATCATTAACTCCATAAGGCACTGGTATTAATCATTTAAAGTCTAATTAATCTTAAGTATTGCTAAGCCTTAATCAAGTATTTTATTGCCTCGTTGTGTCTCCTGAGCTGGTTGATTCCCAACTAGTTCTCCTTCATCCCATTTATCCATAGGATCTACCCCCCTTAGCTTGCTGTAGGGAGACAGTTTAAACGGAGAGATCGAGGATCAGGGTGATAGCCCCTGATCTGAGCGTTGTCATGGTGCCTAGACACTCTGTGCGAAAACACAAGGCATGTAAAATTTCTTCTTTCGAGTATCATACATCCATATGGTAGACTTATCGAACACACTTTTGTAGATATGAACTTTTCCCTAGAGAAGAGTTACTTAAAATATGGATTCATTTGCTTCCATACAATCATAAGGGCTTAATCAATGAAACTATGACATATCATGTGCATTCATGACATACTAAACAATACCCTTAATTTTACTACATATTGGAAAATACCTCTAAAAATCACATCATTTAACCCACTACAAATATGAACCCAATACACCTTCCCAATTTAAAAAACCCCTACTTTCACTAGATATTGTAGGTACCCATATTTTCATTAACATTTTTTATACCCCTTTATATTTTTTCATTAACTTTGAACTCCATTTTTTATACCGGCCAATATAAAAACTCTTTACCCTCTATTATATGATCAATATATTATGCCATTTTTTCCTCAAAATATATCCCCCAATATGAATGCATGTGGTATGGTATTTCTCCCCCAATCAAACCCATGTGCATACAATCATCTAGCCGTCCCTTCTTGAAAAATATTACTTCTTATACCTGTCAAAGATAAATTTCTTTCCCCCAAGAAGAGAAAGACTTTCATTATGCCTTTCGCACTGCAACTTGACCATTTTCATTACTTCATCCTTCAAAAGTATTGTTTCCATACTATATGGAATATATACTAGTCATGTCATAACGTTATTTCCAAGAACTTTCCAAAATGATGATTCTCATAGGATCTTGATGATCCTACTTTGCAACATGACCACCTCTAACATGATGTTAGAAAATACATGGATGAATAATCATATCAATATGGTTCCAATATTCTCATTACTTTTAAACTATATGAAATTTCCCAAAGCAATTAATCAAGTATATTATAATTTTTCTACTATCATATGCTTCTATCTATGATGCCATGCTTTCACAAAAATCAAGGCTTCTACTAGAGAATGCAACTATGTACATCATTCTACTTTCTACTTAATAAAAGAAAGACAAAATTCATAAGGAACCTAACAGTGATGAATCTTCCTTCAATAGTAAAGATCCTTGGGATCTTCTCACATTGGCTTCTTCTCAAGTTTTCCCTTTTCTTCAGTTATGTGAGCTTCACTTCTTTCCTTTCTTTTGTTATCTTTCTTGTTTGGACAATCCCTCTTAAAGTGTCCATACTCATTGCATCCATAGCATTGAATCTTGGACATATCTAGCTTCTTCTTGGACTTTCCAAACTTCCCTTTCTTCAACTTCTTGGTCCTAGCAATAAAGGCCTGTGGCCTTTCATTTGATTCAGTGTCATCCTTTACCTTGATCCTAGATGGTTTCAAGATACATTGAGCCCATAACTCATCAAAAGGTGTAGTATATTTCTTTGAGTAGATTTTGGTTGCAAATCTACTCCAATCATGTGGAAAATCATTTAGCATAAAAATAATCATTTTAGAGTCATAAACATTTTCCCCAAGACCTTGTAATTGGTCTCTATTTGTGAGATCTTCATTAGATATGTGGTCGTGTCTTCATCTAATTTTGATTTCCTTATTCTATATAGTTTATTCCTCAAGGAAATATCTTGACATGATGTACTTATAGAGTACAACTTTACCAACTTATCATACATAGCCTTAGATGTCTTCAAATCAACTAAAAGGAAACAAGATGATCTTTAATGGATTCTACAATGATCCTTTGTGCCCTTACTTCTCCCTTCTTGTACTTTGCTAACTCTTGAGTCTTCTCTTTGTCAAGTACAACTACTTTTAGAAGGACGTACTCGATGACTTCATTTTCAGTGAATGCTAAGTCAATCCTCTTTTTCCATGCAAGGAAGTTTGTTGATCCAATGAGATTTTTGCTTTCCTTGCAAAATGTAGCTAGGTTATTTGTAGATTGAGACATAGAAAACAATATGATACTTACTATCTTGGTAGATTGTCAACGAAGAGTCCTTCCTTTTGATGATGTCTCCTACTATCTTGGAGTTTTAAATACCTCCAAGGAGACTTCAAAGATGTCCTATGATTATGACTTCTAGGATTCCTTTAATAATGGTTTCTTTGAAAAACTTCAATGAGTCAATGATGATCCCAAGATTTCTTGATGCTTCCTCTCCTTCAAAGATGCCTTCCAACGAGCCTTCAAATTGATGATCTTTTATGAGAGATCATTGTTTAAGATAATGCAAAGTCAACTAGAGAGCCTTCAACGAGAGCTTCCTTTGATGAGGGTTGAAAGTAGTATCATTTCTTCCTTCAATGAGAAATTTATCCTTTTAAAGATGATGAGGTTTTATTTTTTCCCTTCCTTGTGTCCTTAGCAAATGATTCCCCTTGACAAACAAATCCTTCAAGATAATCTTTCAGTTTCCTTCTATTATTCACCTTAGCTCTGAAACCATGTTGGATAATGTAGTAGAATAACTATTAATTCAATTCCTCCTTAACCTTAATAATTCTTTGCGAAATTTACTTTATCTTCTTAAGTTTCTTTAGTAGTTATTATCATTAAACAATTATCAAGAACGGGAATTTTTGGCTTAGTGGGTCCTGACCCAGGTTCAGAGTTAGTTGTGCCAAACAAATCCCTACACTACTGGCCCTTTCGGCATCAATATGTGGAGCGCAGACTGAAGTATCACCTGAAGCAGTATGGGGGGATGCTAAAACCAAGTTTTCGCACCTAGAGATCAGTGTGATGTCGTTTTATGCCCTAAATTCGCCTTCGCATAGATCGATAAGACTTTATGGCTTATCGATATATCTCCCTTTAATCAGCCTCTAGACCTCCTTGAAAGTCTATGACTATCTTTCGCAGACCTTGAACAGACTAATCAACTAATTATTGTTGGCTTGAGGGAGCCTGACCCAGGTTCTGAGTTATTTAGCCAAACAAACCCCTATTCTACTAGCCCTTTCAGCAACAGCCCACGGAGTTTGGACTGAGGTCTCACCCGAAGTAGTATGGAGGGATGCTGGAACCAAGTTTCTGCACCCTTGAGATTCCTGAGGGGTCGGTTTAGTCCAACTGTGAATACCTTTGTGTAGGTCACTTCGCACACTTTCTTGACCCTCGAGGCCTTCGCGATCTATTATAATCGCCTTCGCACAACCATAACCAGGGGTCGAGGTTCTTTCGCGTTGCTAAAGCAGCGATCTGCGCTATTTCCCCAAGTTACACCGCGGATCTTAATTATCTTCTTATAACATTCTTTGCGTAAACAAATACTTTACCTTATATTCGCTTTATCAACACATTCATATAAGTTCGTGCATCATATAAAAAACAGAAATGGAATTTATACCCAATACATTCAATGCACAAACAAGAAAAAGATACACATAAATGATGTAAAACTTCTTTTTATTAATACTTCAATTGGTTACAGACTCAACCCGCCCTGCGCACTTAGCTGTAGGGGTCCGCGCACTCAGGTGCGAACTACTAGGCCTCTGTGCACTCAGCTGCAGATCCTTCTCCTACTCTATGACCCAAAGACATGACTCGACGCTTCAACTAAGACTCAATTCTTCATCCTTCTCTTAAATTAGATTCTTCCTTAGATGTCTCTTTACAACTTAGAACCTCACTCTATTTATACAATCCCATGGTCTACGGACCATGGGTAGAATTTTCAAGCTAAAATTACATTACAAAAGTAAGGGCGGACAACCCTATGACTCAATTACAACTTCGCGCTCCGCGCCCACAAATCGCGGAGTCTTTACATCAGACTTAGTCAAAACTTGGGCTTTAAGCCCCAAAACTTTTCTTGGGGGATCCCGCGCCCAATAGGCCACCAACGCAAACATCGTGACTCGCCCTCGAGTCACTCTGTCGATGCGGAGATCTTCGCAGGGAGACCTCCAAACTCTTTCCAAACTGCTGCAAGTTCGATAGTGCACTGAGTAGTTGCCTGCTGTACCTCCTGCACGCGTTGTTTAGAGACCATTGTATCTAAACGGTTGCCCTTCACATGTTTATAGTCCCATGCCTCTTTCGGTTGCCTGGAGTGCTAAGACTGTTCTTTGGTCGGTTAGTTAGATAGTTGGGCCACCCGTGTATGGCTTCAACTGACTGCCATTCACTTTTCCTGGGAAAGGTTCTCCATTTAGCTTTACCAACTGTACCGCGCCTCCGTCTGTGACCTCCTTAATAACATACAGTCCCAGCCAATGCATTCTGAATTTTCCTGGGAATTTATCAAACTTACTATCATATAGTAACACCAAATCGTTCACCTTGAAGGTGCACAACTTAATATGTCAATCGTGTCAGGCCTTTTCGCACTGCTTTTGTACCTACTGATGGAATCCTGCCAAAAATCATTCTTCTTCGAGTTCCTCCCACTGCACAAGCCTCTCCTCCAAGGCTCTGCGGTCCTTCATACCTATGAGCGCTGCTATGCGTAGACTAGACACGATATACTCCATTGGGATTATGGCTTCCACTCCATACACCAGTCGGAAAGGTGTATGTTCCGTCAGTTTCTTGCTTGTCATCCTATAAGCCCATAATATTGTAGGTACGCGCAGGTCTCAATCACTTTGTTGCACATTATATACCTTTTTCAATGCTTCGCACACTTTGTTGAATGATTCTGCATGGGTAACCTTTTGCACACTCATTCTTTCCACACACTGTCGTTCCAACTTGAGGGACCATTCGCGCAATTTCCCCCCAACGCATGTTTATTGACCGTGTTCCCCAATGTGAAGTCCATGTGCATCCGCGTAGGTTGTTTACCATATTCTTGTACCCACCTGAAAAAATGTGCGCTCGGACCATCCTGTCCATTGTATTTATCTGTTAATCTCATCTTAGGCTTCCCAAAACACATGCGCATCATTCCCCTGAATTTGTGCCAATCCTCAAGGCTTCCTTGGTGCGTACCCCACCACCTCGCGAGTGTAGCGTGCAGTACCGACTTCAAAGCCTGGAAACATTGCTTTTCTGGCAGCTCCCTTTCAAATCTATCCAAGAAAGCATCTACCTCACCTAATCCATCATAAGTAGGGAGATCTCTCACTTCTGTTGATATGCAGCGCAGTGATCTTGCAATCATATTACAGTTCAGTGTGGTTACCTCGTGTAACTGGTTCTGTCATTGCTCTATCTCCTCATCTGAATCCAATGTACAAGAGATTTCACACTCCCATGAGATCCATCCATCCATGGTGGGATTTACCCAATCTTTCTCTCGCGCGGTTATTTTGTAGATGCAGTCCAAATCATCGTCACTTTCATAGTCGCACACCGGCTCTGTATAGCACGATCCCTCAGCAAGGTCCAAAGGTGTAACTACATGCAGAGACTTCTTCTCAAAAATCGTCTTACGCTTCTTCATATTAATCACCTCATTCATGTAAGTGGCCCAATAAATTCCTAAGAGCACAGGGTAGGGATTGTTGTCATAAACAATCACTATCACTTCAAAGTCTACTAGCGCACTCTCCTTCAATATCCACGATGATTCCCTACAATCTCCCCATAGGTATTATCTTTTGCTGGTTCACTATTCACAGCTGGATAGGAGACCATTGCAGCGTAGGCCTTCCCATGCGCTCCGATGTCTGCTTTGGTAGAACGTTCGCGTCCGATCCTAGGTCCAGAATTACTTTGTCCATCTCATATTCTCCAAACTGCACAGTTAACCTCATTTCTCTTCCCATCCTCGTCGCATGCTTTCCAATATTCCAGACTACGCGCGGTTCTCCTGGTGCAGTCCCAGCGCATCTGTTAATGAGTTCCTGCAATCCTTTTACAGCCTTACTTTCACGCGGTAGCTTTATGCATGTTTCTAGTAATGTCAGAAGCATAGATGGGTCCATTTCTGGCTCCGGTCTATCCTTGCTTCCTGAAGTGGAGGCATCTACGAAGCTCTTCTTAGCTTCCATGAAGGTTTCCTTAGCGCGCTCCAAATCAAACTCAGCTTCTTTCGTCGGAGCCTTGCAAACCCAAACACTATTTTCGGTCTGTTTGCCTTTATCATCTCCCACCATAATTCCACTTCAAAGCACAATGTTCACATTTGGATCTTCTTCACGAGGCTTAGACCTCATCATCTGCAGGTTCTAAGTCAGGGGAGGTGGTAGCGCTCCCTTGTCGCTTATCCTAGCTATCAGCGTAGGACAATCCTCCATCTCATGATCAAGCAAGGTACAATACAGATATGATGGATGCGTTGGATTCATACAATCACCGCATAATGTCCTGGCCCTGCGCAATTGTAACATATCAGTTGTCTGCGACCTCTTCTAGGTCCTCTTCCACCTTGGCCTTGTCCACGCCCCTGAAATCGAGTTCGCGCCATTCCTGCGTTTTGGTCAAGGGACCACGTTTCATCTTGAACCCTGTAGGTGGGAGTTCTATCCATCATCAGCTCATAGCTTCTACAAGTGCGTTCATCGTGTCCAACCGATCTACAAAAATTACAGAACAATTGTTGCGAATTCTGTGTGTACTTATGTAACAAATGGCAGTTGTTCGTAGCATGATTTCCTCCTATTTGACAAATCGCGCACCACAAAGCAGGCACCACGTTAGGTTCTGCGTGTGCCTCTGCTCTTAATGGCATCAATACTCCTCCCACGAGGTAATTCGCGAATACCGGGAAGTGGTCCTTGTCATGACCCTAACCCTTACATTTAACGCACCATACCTCTTCGCGCACTTCTAGTCGGGTTGTTCTGTCCTTTTTCAAACTCTGCATCTCAAGGCATAAATTTTTGAACTACGCGTTGATCTGCTGAACTCCCAAGTTAGGATCCTATATCAGGGTCTCATGCAGTCTCATCGTGATCTCCAAGGCCTCTGCCTGAGTCGTTAACCTTTGTTGCGACAACGTGTTCCTTAAATGCGGTGTTAGTGATGCTACAAACAATTCGCGGTGTTGTCCATTTGTCAAAGTCATATTAGCTTCACGAATCGTGCACTTTAGCCTCTGATCCAGCTCCCAAGGAGTCTCACCTCATAGCATTGTGATCTCTTTGAATCCAATGATCGGCTGTGCCTCTGACTTCGACCTACTAAATTCTCTGTTCAGCAGAATTTGGATATCCGCGATCCCTGCATTCAGATTATCATTAGAATGCTTAATATACCAGGTCAGAACGTGATTCCGCAGAGCGCTGACCAATGTCACTTTCTTTATATTATCATCTGTAACTCCCTGCACTTCCCATAGGGCTCTTATCACAAACCAAAATTGGTCTGGATCTTCATTTTCTACTCCCTTGAACACAGGCAACTTTATCGCGCTTGCCATATTGACTGACAGTGGTGGCAGAGGTGGTACGTGTGAAGATGGAGGTGAAGGCAGTTAAGCTGGTGGTGGTGTGGGTGGAGGTGGTATGCGTATAATCCTCTGCCTTATCAAATTGATCGCACTTCACGGTGAAACCTTTGTGAGATCTTCCTCGTCCCCTCGTGGAGGTGAAATCAAAGGGTTGTTCTCTGGTCCCTTACTTCCTTTGTTTCTGTAGGTTTTTCCACTTCACGTAGCTCCAGATATCAAGGTAATTGCATAACCATCTTTTCACACAAAAACATTTTAATCCAAGTATTCAGAAACTTTATGTACTTACCTCGCGGTCCTTTGAGAAAGCATCGCTCTACCTCGCTATAGCTAACTGAAGTATCTACTGTGAACTCAGTAATGAATCCTCCTATAATAGCCTACCGATCTTATCCTCTCATGCTTCCAATCTGCACACCAACTCTAGGGTCCACACAATAGGATTATCGAGCTTCCACCTTCCTTCGCTATCTGCTAACTTCGCGATCCACTCATACAGCTCAGTAGGGAAAGATGCGAAGAAAATTTCATGGATATATGTGTACAGGTAGCAGTCTAACCACTCTTCTTTTTTCAGTCGCGGATTCCTATTCTCCTGCGCCACGAACTCGTGAATTCTCATGTCCAACCAACCTTAAATTTCCTTCTTAGTTGGATTCCAATGATATAACATCAGACATCTCTATGCAGATTCTGATCCCGGAATGGAACCATTTTTTGGCTTGAGGGGGCCTGACCCACATTTAGAGTTATTTAGCCAAACAAATCCCTGTACTACTAGCCCTTTCGGTAACAGCCCGCGGAGCGCGGATTGAGGTCTCACCCGAAGCAGTATGGGGGGATGCTGAAAACAAGTTTCCGCACCCTTGAGATTTCTAAGGGGTCAATTTAGTCCAACTGTGAATACCTTCGTGCAGGTCACTTTGTGCACTTTCCTAACCCTCAAGGCCTTCGTGATATGTTATAATGGCCTTCGTGTAGTCCTAACCAGGGGCTAAGGTGCTTTCGCGCTGCTAAAGCAGCGATCTACGCTATTTCCCCAAGTTACACCGCGGATCTTACTTATCTTCTTATAACAGTTATTTATCTTCGCGTAAACAGATACTTTACCTTATATTTGCTTTATCAACACATTCATATAAGTTCGTGCATCATATAAACAGCAGAAATGGAATTTATACCCAATACATTCAATGCACAAAACAGGAAAAAGATACACATAAATGATGTAAAACTTCTCTTTATTAATACTTCAATTGGTTACAGACTCAACCCGCCCTGCACACTCAACTGTAGAGATCCACGCACTCAACTACGGACTACTAGGCCTCTGTGCACTCAGCTGCAAAACCTTCTCCTACTCTACAACCCAAAGACACGACTCGACGCTTCAACTAAGACTCAATTCTTCATCCTTCTCTTAGATTAGATTCTTCCTTAAATGTCCTTTTACAACTTAGAGCCTCGCTCTATTTATACAGTCCCATGGTCCGCGGACCATGGGTAGAACTTTTAAGCCGACATTACATTACAAAAGTAAGGGTGAACAACCCTATGACTCAATTACAACTTCGCGCTCCGCGCCCACAAATCGCGAAGTCTTTACATCTGACTTAGTCAAAACTTGGGTTTTAAGCCCCAAAACTTGTCTTGGGGGATCCCGCGCCCAACACTTACGCGCATCAAAGATTACTCTTAATCCAGAAATTACTCATATCGGCCTAAGTGTTCGATAACTTTAACATACAACAAGATAATCTTTGTGTAAATAGTCAACATCAATTGCGTTCATATAACAATATAAATTGTGTAAAGTAGCGCATCAATACATCATTATTTCACAAACCCATCACAACATAAGTGCATTCATATAAATAGAAGTAAAGAGATAAACATGAGTATTTCTGCAATACTTTTCTTTATTAATATTCAATTCAGCTTACAGACTCAAACTTTCCTATGCACTCAGCTGCAAGGGTCTGCGCACTCAACTGTGGACTCTACTCTAGGTCTCTGTGCACACAGCTGCAAAGCCTTTCTTCCTAATCTTCTCTGCTAACTCTCTAGACATCTCCTGTAGAGAAAACTTCATTACTTACTTTCGTTAGACATCCTAAGACACACCTATTTATACAATCCCATGGTCCACAGACCATGGGTAGATCCTCAAAAAGCCGACTCAACTTACATAAAGAAGGGTAAAACCCTTTATGATTCTTTAACTAACTACGCACTCTGCAACCACAATTTGCAGAGACTTTACATCTTTATACAACAAAACTTGGGCTTTTTCCCCAAAATTGACCCTAGGGGACCCCATCCCAACAGGCCCCCAACACAAAGATCGTGACTCACCCTCGAGTCACTTGACTGGCATGGAGATCTTACTACAAAGATCCCCCAGCTCCACTTGTGCAACTGCTACCTCAGTCACGCTCTGCGTGGCTGCTTGCTTGATCTGTTCCACCAGCTGCTCTGTGGCTAGTCCTGCACTATCCTGCTTGATTTTCTATTGCATACTCTGCAAGTTTGCCAATTTCTCCTGAATATTGGCGGAGACGATGTAGGCCTCATCCAACCAAGGCCCCAATTTGGCCTTAAGAACAACCTCTTTCTTCTGCGCTGCTTCCACCTATGTAAGCAGCTGCTTCGCCTCCTGCAACTTGGCAAGGCATTGTGTTGTAGCAACGATGTGCATCGTCACCCTCACTTCATCATATTGTTTCTAGAGCTCACCAACTTCTGTATTTAAGACCTACAAGGTGAGATCTTCCTGCAGGGTCATGACTACCTCCATAGCCTACTCAAATAGCACGGTGCAGTCCACCACCGCGGCATCCACCATCGCGACTCCATCTTCAGAGCTGCTTCATGCTATTCCCTTACCTATAGTGGGGTTGAAGGCTGCGACTTGAGCTCCAGTTCTGTTATCTTCAGGTTCAGCTCAAACTGGACTCTAGCCACCTCTGCCTTGGCGTCGCGCATGCCTGTAGCAAGTTTTCTTATCTTTGCCTCCAACGGTGCATCCTTCGGGATATGCCGTTCTGGCACCGTTCTGCATGCATCTTCCATTGCAGCCGCGAGCTGGGCGTTCTAGGCCTGAATCTTCTCCTTGGCCTACAACGCCTCCGACTTCTCAGCGAACATCTATTCATTGTTCACTCTATATTCACAAATGAGACTAAGTGTGCACTACTCCCGATCTCTAAACTCTGTTGTCACCCCTGCCTGCAGCGTGTGAAGGTACTCATTGGGGAGCACGACCAAGTTGAGGCCGATATTCTTCAAAGAACTTACGATGACCTTGTCATCGGCCGCCTCCGCACTCAAGGATCCATCTGACAGCGCGACTTCCCAGAGATCCTTTGATCGAACCATATTTATTGCCTGAGTGGTCCCTGGTGCCAAACTCGTTGATGCAGCGTTGATCTGCCCTGTGCCTACCTGGATCCTACTTTGAATCTGTAGCTCACGCAGATCCTTCTGAGTAGTACTTAGTGCCTACTGGTGCTGCTGTTCGAACTGCTGGAACAGTTCTGCCATGGTATCACACACCTTGTCACCTATTTCATCCAGGTCACCGTCTGTTAGAGTAATTGGATCCAGCGACGGCTTTGTCGCTTTTGATTTCTTCCGTGACCCTTCCTTTCCTTGTTCCCTGTACCTTTTGATCCGGAAGGGAGTGATATGCTCCTCCTGACCACCGCCGCCCTGCTCTAACTGCTCCTCCTCCTCTATTTGGGGCAAAGGGGACTTACCACTCAACCCGGAGTTGTGCTCTTCCTGTTCGATCTGCTGCTTCGTGGCGCACTTCGCTTCCACCCAGGCCTTCTCTTTGGCATCTTTTCGACTATTCTTGACCAATTGTTGGACCTTCTACTTTGTTGCTTCCTTCTTATTATTTTCTGTGGATTTGCTAGTGCCCGTAGCCAAATCGGACGAACAGTGCCAATCTGTCGGCCAGCGCTTGATGACCTCTTGAATAGCGTCATCTGTAGCGAGGTAGGGTAGGTCAAACCATTTTTGCTGCGGATCCTTCCACCCTCGAATGTATACACGGTGGATCAGCTTTAAACTCCACGTACTCTGAAAGATACTCAAACACGATTGGTGACAAACGTGGCTTCTGGTTGATGGCCCTGCGAATGCTTGCTTCCATCAGCACCTAGAATATTTTGGTCTTTGTAACACGCGCAACATCCTCTATTGCCCAGAGGGATGCAAACTATGCGGCCTCCACCAAATCTTTCTCCACAGAAGGAAACTAACTGTCCTCCGGAAGATCCCAAGCGATGAGCACAATGGAGAGTAACAACCACAAATAGTGGATTGTTTTACTCTCATCCTGTGCCTCTCGATAGTTCACAAGGAACTCGCTACAAATATAGTGTGACCAATTGAACTGCATAGCCTCCGCACACTATGCAACTAGTGAAATAACTGGCGCCGGAACCTCAGCCATGCGGAATTTCCTCATGATTTTTCCAGCAAGGATCTACGTAGCAAGTTTTACTACGGGTTCAATGATTGAGGTAATAGAGTACCCGCGCAACTTCTTCACGATCTTGGATTTGTCCTTCATTTTCTCTGTGAGGTCACACTCGCTCGTCTTTCCACCAAAATCCTTGGCCGAATTCAACCCTAAGTGCAGCAACAGTGTGATCTGATGGATCAGCATATCAGTGATAGGGATTGGTGAGCTCAGCCACAAATAGCCATCTTGCACCAAGGTCAGCAACTATTTGATAACTATCAAGTTGATGTTGGAGCAATGGTAGTGGGTCACCCACAACAAGTTCAACAACCCTGACTGATTCACTCTGCAAATCCACTCCACAAACTCCAATGCGGTGACACCTGACTCTTTGTAAAAGACCCTCTTCATATAGTTCTATGTTTCCAAGTGGGGGAACCTCTCATGGTCCACTAAATCCCAGCCTTCAAACTTGAGATGGGGAATTCATGCCAAGCGCGGTCCTTCAAAAGTGATGTTCTCCGGTAACAGGGGTGTATTGAGGAGGAATTTTCTAGCATCTGGGTCCATAGGGACCTTCAATTTTCCCTTGCGCGGAGGGATATAATCCAGAAACTTGGATATAGGATCCACCCCGTCATTGTCTACTTCCTCCGTGCCCTCTTCAGCCTCCAAATCCACAGCTTTCCCCTTATCCTTAGCGCTCGATTTTTCTTTCTTTTGGGCCTAGGTAGCAACATGCTTCCTCAGTGACTCGTGCACCAGCATGGACTTCTTCTACTTGTCCTTCTTAGTTTTGGGCACTTCTCTCACTGGTGTAGGCTTCACCCTAGGCAACCTCGGCGTCGTACGCATAGCAACTAGAGCCTATGTACCTGCTCATTACCTTTGGAGCAGCTCCCTCAGAGGTGACAACTCCTCCAGTACTAACAATCTCTCCTGGTTCAGACATCGTGCTGAGAATAAACTGTTGGGTATCCTTGGGTAACTTATCAAGTATAGAAATAGCAACTAAGTCAACAAAAACTTGAGGATTCATAAACAATCGACAGTTCAACATAGAAATTCTAAGGATGCAAAGTGTTTTTCGCTGGACGGCCACGTGTAATTTATAGGTGAATTCGAATTCAAATTTGACCGTTCCCCCCAAAATCCGTCCATAAATGTTGATTTGGCGGTAGATCTCCAAAGATTTCAGCCTTAAATGTTGCCCCCCCGCTCCTATTAACCGTCTCCTGGCAATCAAATCATGAATAGTAACTATAATGGTCACTTTCAGGCTATACTGTGCGGTCTCCCTTGCCAGAACGTAGCTCCCTTCGTGTCTCTACTAGTGTTGTGACATTACCTATTTTCATGCAGTCCCTTTGTTGCGTAGCTCTACAAACCAGGCAATGTAGTTTATAGTCCCACACCTCCTTGCAACTTCCTAGAGCGCTAAGACTGTGCTACCTTGATGTAGCCATTGGGCTGGATCCCCGATGTATGGCTTCAATTGGCTTCCATTTACCCTTCCTAGAAATGGGTCTCCATTCAACTTCGCAAGATGAACTACTCCACCCTCAATAATCTCTTTGATAACATATGGCCACATCTAGTGCATCTAAAATTTTCTTGGAAACTTACCAAACTTACTATCATATAATAAAACCAAATCATTTACCTTGGAGGTGCGCAGTATGATGTGTCGATTGTGCCAAGATTTTTCATGTTCCTTCTGAACCTGTTGATGGAATCCAGCCAAAAAACTATCTTCTTCGAGCTCCATTAGTTGTGCAAACCTTTCTTCTAAGGCTCCACAGTCTGCCACTCCTATGAAAGCCGCGATGCGTAGACTAGACACGATATACTCCATACGCATGACAGCTTCCACGCCATAGACCAACCTAAAAGGTGTCTAACCAATAAGTATTTTACAAGTAGTTCTGTAAGCCCATAACACTGCCGGTACACACACGTCCTAATCATTCCGCTGCACATTGCAAACCTTCATCAGCGCATTCTCTAATATCTTATTAAAAGCCTCAACCGTTCCATTGGCTTGAGGATGATATGGCATACTCTTCTGATGGTAAACCTAGAACTCATCTGTCAACGTGCTGATCGTTTCATTGAGAAAATGCGTACCGCGATCACTCATCAGTACCTTTGGGCAACCAAACCTGGTCAACACATATTTGAATAGAAATTTCATTGTTGTTGCCCCTGTACAGTCCTTCACAGGTTGTGCCTCCGCCCATCTGGTCAAATATTTGGTCATGGTGATGATATACCGCGCACCTGTTTTCTTGCCTGGAGGCTGAATCGGTCCTACAAAATCAATTGCCCATTTCTCAAATGGATGCAATGACACCTACATATTCTTAAAACTCTCATCCCTCTGTGATGTTCTACCCGTTCTCTGACATGCATCGCATGCCATACAATAGGATTTAGAATCCTTATGTAGCGTCGTCCACCACAACCCACAGCGCAAAATCTTCTGCGATGTTGCTTTTCCTGCATAATGTACTCCCGAAGCTCCTCCATGAGCTTCAGCGAGGATACTAGTTCATTCAAAATCCGGCACATAACGTCGAAGTATCTCATTCGATCCCATCTTATACAAATGGCTTGCGATCACAGGGAAATATGTCATGCACACCACCAATTCTTTCTTTTGCTAACATGTGTATCCTTTTGGAGCCATTCCTATGGTCAAGAAATGGATAATATACGTGAAGTGATTACCGCTATGCACACCGCGAAGAGCTATGCGTCAAGAAGCCCTTCCTCCAAATTAGTAAGCTCTTCTCCTGTTTCAATGCACGACAGATGGTATGTTCCTGTGTTCAATCTTCCTGGCTTCACAAGTAATTCAAAATCATATTTTTGAAACAATAGCAGCCATCTGCATATTCCCCCCCCCCCCAACACAGGCTTATTAACTAGATATTTTAATGCAGAATGGTCTGTGTACATCTTGAAATGTCTGCCTAGCAGGTAATGTCTAAACTTCTGGAGCGCGTACACCATAGCCAAGCCTTCGTGCTCTGTCGTCGAATAATTCTTTTCAGCCTTAGACAACTTCCTACTCGCAAACGCTATAGGATGATCCAGTTCTCCTTCGCCAACCTGTGTCAATAATGCTCCTAGCGCAATACACGAGGCATCCACATGCACATGAAATTCCTTCTTCCAATCCGGGAAGACTAGGATCAACACGGTGACCATTTTCTCCTTCAGTACATCCAGGCTGCATTGACATTCTTCATCCCAACAGAATGTAGCGTCCTTATTCAATAGCTTTTCCATAGGTGTGATAATATGAGCATAACTTTTGATGAACTTCTGATAGTACCCAGTGTGGCCCAGTGTTGCGTGCAATTGTTTAACACTTCTTGGTGCCTCCAAATTAATTATTACCGCGATCTTAGCAAGGTCCACCATAAGTCCTTGCCTGCATACCACATGACCCAGCAAGATTCCGAAAGGGACGCAGAACAAGCATTTCTTTAGGTTTAGCGCAATCTGATACCTTCGACATGTATCCAACATCAAGCGCAAACTGGCTACATGGTGCTTTACTAGCCCAAACATTGTCCAATCATCAAAATATACCTCCAAGAACTTGTGAATAAATTCTTTGAACGTCACGATGACTACATGCAAGAAGATCGTCGACGCATTCTTAAGTCCAAAAGGCATCACTGTATACTGGAAACATCCCCATTCTATCACAAAGGTGGTCTTACTCCTGTTTTCTAGCATGATCTTAATCTGATGGTATCTAGAGAACCGATCATTGAATGAGTAGGCCTCATGCCCTCCAACATTAACCAGTACCTCATCTGTGAAAGGTGTTGGAAAAGGATCATGAATGAAAGCATCGTTAAGATTTCTGAGATTTACGCAAATCCTTATTTCACCCTTCTGCTTCTTTTCTTGAATGACCATTAGACTCACCCAATCAGATTCCTCGACTGGTTCAATAATACCTGCTGCAAGCATCTTGTCCAACTCCAAGCAAACCTTTTCCTTGTATTTGGGATTAAGGCGATATGGTCTTTTCTTAACGGGCTTCGCGTCCGGTTTCAAAGTTATTTTCATCACTCCCAAATCGCCTATGATGCCTTTTTGAGTCCGAAATTTGGTAGGAAATAAGTCCTGATATTCGTGGAGCAACTCAACGAATTTATCTACTGTAGCATCATCCCAGTAATCTCCAATCTTTGAAAACTTTGGCTCCGCCTCTGTGCTAATGTTCACTTGTCTAGTCTTCAATGGTGCGTGATGTCTGGATTTTCTATATGTGGTCCCTCAAATTCCCGATGGCCTTCGGCCTCTGGGATGTTAATATTCCTTAGATCGTCATCATATTCTTCAAAACTCCAACGCATGGCACAGCTAGGTGCTCCAATCTAGTTGAATCAATTCTAAAGGATCCTGCGGTATTCTGAAGATTGTTGCCTTAACCTCCTGCAGTGCTTCGTCGATGCTTTCGAACCCATCCTCAAAGCTGAAGGTCATCAAAAATCCTTCTCTCAAGATGTCCCACTCCATGGTACCATGGCGGAGCTCTGTTTCCAGGTACCAATTCATAGGAATGATGTCCAAAGTGTGACAGAAAATATGCACCCACTCTGGCTACGGCTCCGTTCCATAAACCTTAGTCCATTTTGCTAAATGATCGCGCGGATCATTTCTTCCATCATACTTTTCAATTAGCCAAAATTTCGAGCGACCAAACCGCAATTGTATCATTCTTCTGTACTCCCACCACTCATCAAAATTGTCTTTATCCGTACCCCACCATCGTGCAGCCGTAGCGCACAATGCCAAATCCAGTGCTTGGAAGCAATGCTTTTCCAGTACTTCTCTTTCAAATGCGTCCAAAAATTTATCTACATTAGTCAAACAGTCATAATAAGGTAAATTTCTCACCTCTGATGACACACAGCACAACGCTTTAGTCATCATATTACAGTGCAGCGTAGATACTTCATGAAACCTATTATGTTAGTGATCCAATTCTTCATTTGAATCTGATGTATTGGAGCTTTCGCAATCCCATGAAATTCGTCCAGCGGTTATCGGATTAACCCAGTCTTGGTCTCGCGTTGTTATTTTATAGATCTGATCCAGATCATTATCGCTTTCCTCATAGTCACGGACTAGTTCAGTATAGCGCAGTCCTTTTGCAGGGTCTAATGATACTACTATGCGAAGTGATTTTCTTTCAAACGACATCGTCTGCTTCTTCAAATTGATTACTCGTTTCATGTCGATAGCCCAATCAATTCCCAGGAGCGTGGGGGTATGAATTACTCTCATCAACAATCTCTATCACTTTAAAATCATCCAACGTGCTTGCACCTTCTATATCTATGGTTACTCCATGCAATCTCCCCATAGGGATAATCTTCTGTTGATTTTCCATTCTCAATTGAATCAGAAAACACTGCAGCGCAGATCTCCCCATTCTTTCCCATGTTTGTTTAGGCAAAACATTCGCATCCAACCCTAGATCCAAAGTAACTTGATCCATCTCATAGTCTCCTATTTGCGTGGTAAGCCTCATCTCGCGCCTTGTTCGCGTCTTGTGTTTGCCTATCTTTCTGATTGTGCGGTGTCTTGTGGGAGCACCTTCCTTATCAGCACACTTACTTATCATTTCTTGTAGCCCTTTCATGGCCTTTCTGTCGCGCAACAGCTTCATACAAGTATCTAAGAAAGTGGGAAGCATGGAGGGGTCAGCTTCTTTAGATAGCTTGTCCTGACTTCTTGAGGTAGGGGCCTCAGTGAATATTTTCTTTGCTTCCATGAACGCTTCTTTCGTGTGATCTAGATCAAACCCAACCTCCTTTTCTGGAGCCTTGCGAACCTACTCACTTTCTTCAGATTTCTTTCCTTTATCATCACCAGTCATCATTCCTCTTCGCAGCACAATATTCACATTAGGATCCTCCTCGCGGGGGTTGGCCCTCATCATTTGTAAATTCTGGATAGGCTACTGAGGCTGCGCCTTCTTCTCCTGCATATTAGCTATCAGTATAGGGCATTCTTCTATTGTGTGGTCAAACTACGTGCAATACTGGCACAACGGTCGCATCTGGCTCGTACACTCCCGTGCGTAGTGTCCTAGCACTCCACAATTGTAGCAAATAACTTGTCCTCGACCTCTACTAGGTCCTCCTCCTCCTCAACCTCGTCCGCGCCCCTGATATCCTCCACGCGCTCCCCCAACACCTTGATCCGGAGGTCGAGTTTCTGTTTGCATTCAATATGCGAGCGTTCTTTCCATCATCAATTCATAGCTACGGCAGTTACGCTCGTCGTTGCCCACCGATTTACAAAAATTTCAAAATAAATGTTGTGGCATTTGTACAGATTTCTGTATCAAATGACAATTATATGTAACATGTTTTCCAGCCACCTGATAAAGAGCGCACCACAACGCGGGCCTTGTACTTGGTCCTGTGGCAGCCTCCTATCTCAGGGGTATTGGCCCTCCTCCTGTAATATAATTTGCGAAGACGGGGAAGTGATCTTTATCATGCCGCTGGCTTTTACATTTGAGGCACCAAACTTCTTCATGCATCTCCGGCCGAGCCACTTTTTCCTTTTTCAAGCTCTATAACTTCAAGCGGAGATTCTACAATTTCGTGTGAATCTACTGAACTCCCAAAGTAGTGTCTTGAATAGGCATTTCATGCAATCTCATCGCAATTTCCATGGCTTTAGCCTGGGTCCCTATCTTCTGTTGTGATAAAGCAATCCTTAGGTGGAGTAGGAGCGAAGCTACAAACCATTTGCAGTGTTGACTATCCGTGAGATTCATGTTAGCTTTGCGGATCTGCCACTTCAGTCTCTGATCCAGCTCCTAGGTTGTTTCGCCAAGCTTCATCATGATTTCCTTGAATCCAACGATTGATTGTGATTCAGACTTGGGCCTACCGAATTCCTTATTCAAAGCAATCTGAATGTTTGCTAACGATGCCAACGGTTATCGGTGCAGTACTTAATGTACCATGTCAACGCGTGATCTTGTAGAGAAGTGACCAACTACGCCTTCTTTATATGATCATCTGTAATATTTTGTGTCATCCATACAACCTTCACAACGAACCAAAATTGATCTGGGTCTTCACTTCCCGAGCCCTTAAAAACAAGCAACTTCATGGTATTCGACATATTGAATGGTGGCGAAGGTGGTGGTGGTGTGGGTGAAGGTGTATGTTGTGGAGGTGAAGGTGAAGGTGGTGTGAGCGAATGAGGTATTCACGGAAAACCCTTCTTTATCAACTATACAGTGCTTCACAGTGAGGCCTATACCGCTCCCTCGTCATCACTCGAAGGAGGCTCTATCAATGGACTATATTCAGGACCCGCTCTTTCCTGATTTCTAAATATTCGTCCACTTCACGTAGATCCAAACATCAAGGCAATGACATAACCCAATTTTCACACGAGCATTTTAATCCAAGTATTCAAATATTTAAAATACTTACCTCGCGGTCCTTTGAAAAAATGTTTCTCTGCTTCATTGTAGCTGACTGAGGTATTGACCGCGAATTCTGTCACAAATCCTCCTATGACTCGATCAAGCCAGTGATCGATAGCACGCGCAATCTTATCTTCAGAAGCTTCCAACCTTTGCACTAGCTACAGGATCCACACTATTGGATTGTCAAGCTTCCACCTTCCTTGGTCATCTTCCAATTTAGCGATCCACTCGTACAGTTCGATCGAGAAGGTGCAGAAGAAGATTTCGTGTATTTTTGTGTATAGATACCTGTCCAACCACTGTTCTTTTGTCAGGCGCAGATTTCTGTTCTCTTGCACCGCGAATTCGTGGATCTTTCTATCCAACCACTTCTTAATTTCTTTCTTTTTCGGATTCCAGTGATGCGACATCACACATATCTTTATGCAGATCCTAGTCCTGGCAACGAAACCATTTGTTGGCTTAGTGGGTCGTGACCCAGGTTCAAAGTTAGTTGCATAAAACAAATCCCTACACTATTGGCCCTTTCTGCATCAATCCGCGAAGCGCAGACTTAAGTCTCACCCGAAGCAATATGGGGGATGTTGGAACCAAGTTTCCACACCCAGAGATCAATGTGATGTCGTTTTAGGCCCTAAATCCGCCTTCGTGCAGATCGAAAAGCCTCTATGTCTTATCAATATATCTCCTTTTAATTAGCCTCTAGACCTCCGCAAAGGTCTATGACTATCTTTCGCGGACCTTGAACAGACTAATCAACTACTTACGCACATCAAAGATTACTCTTAATCCAACAATTACTCAGATCAGCCTAAGTGTTCAATAACTTTAACATACAACAAGATAATCTTCGCGTAAACAGTCAACATCAATTGCGTTCATATAACAATATAAATCGTGTAAAGTCGCGCATCAATACATCATTATTTCATAAACCCATCACAACATAAAGTGCATTCATATAAACAGAAGTAAAGAGATAAACACGAGTATTTCTGCAATAATCTTCTTTATTAATATTCAGTTCATCTTACAGACTCAAACTTTCCCGCGTACTCTGCTGCAGGGGTCCACGCACTCAGCGACGAACTCTACTCTAGGCTTCTGTGCACACAGTTGCAGAGCCTTTCTTCCTACTCTTCTCGGCTAACTCTCTAGACTTCTCCTGTATACAAAACTTCATTACTTACTTGCCTTAGACATCCTAAGACACACCTATTTATACAATCCCATGGTCCGTAGACCATGGGTAGATCCTCAAAAAGTCGACTCAACTTACATAAAGAAGGGTAAAACCCTTTATGATTAATTAACTAACTACGTGCTCCGCGACCACAATTTGCCGAGACTTTACATGTTTATACAACAAAACTTGGGCTTTTGTCCCAAAATTGACCCTAAGGGACCCCATCCCAACAAGAACAGTAAAGATAATGCACATAGAAATTAGGCTCCAAGCCAGGGAAAAACCCCTCCAAGGGGAAAGCCCAAAAAATATATTATTTTCTTATAGAATCAACTTCAATTGAGAAATCCAAAACCAAAAACCCTAGACCAAGCCCTCCTCCAAGCTCCAAATTAATCCTCCAATGAAGCCCTTCCAAGATGACAAAAATCAACTTCTAGTCAACAAGATTCGACCCTTATCAAACCTGATCCAATCACAAATTTTGGCCCTCCCATCTCAAAATTTGGCCCTGCATTAACTTCATAATTTTTCCCTGCAATTTTCACCCTCCCTGTAGCATAACATAAACCTTAATTCCCACGTGTGCGCAAGAGTTAGTGCAAAATCAAGGTCTTATTCTTTTGCTTTTATTTTCTCCTTATTTCCTTGTCTTTTCACTCTTTTTTTGTCTTCCTTCTTGTTGTAGATTGAACTTGTTGTATGTGTGTCAAATGAGGTCGAAGTTCCTTCTATATATAGGCTTCTTGTGAGGTTGAATTACGCTTCTCTAGGCCGACTTGTCTCTACTAGGGCAGGCTTGTGCTTGGATGCTCACAGGACTTTCTAGACTTAAAATCAATATCTTTTACATGTTACAACTTGTCTGAAAGGGTCTTATACAATTTATAAGGACTCTCTTGACTGAAGAAAAATATTTTTTTGACGTGACAAACCCTAGAAGCATGAAAAAAATGCTTAACCTGGATGACCATCAAAATGGAGCATCAAACCCTTGCTTAAAATAATAATTTTCTTTCTTCTTTTTCTTGTAAGATAAAATATGTATATTTTTACTTGTAGATTCAATAACATATGTGATATGCTGAAACATAAGAAAAGAATCTACTCTTCTCATCAACAGAAACAAAAATTTATTGATGAAAACACTAAGCAGAAAATGAAGAATTTCAATTGCACATAACACAATATTTCTCTAGGGAAAGCAACTGCTCAAAACCCCGACTATCTGTTGGAAATAACACTGGGAGGGGGGGTGAATCAGTATTATCAAATCAATTATTTTTCATTTCACAATCAGATTTGTATACGCTACTTCGTCTATGGGAAACTGCGTATATATGCTACTGTGTTTGAAGCAACCAGCGTATATCAGAAAACTTAAGATTCATTAATTATTGATCTTTAATCAGTGCATCAGGACTTCATTAATCATAAGAACAGTAAACAAGAGTAGTAAAACAGAACATATCATCACACACATGGACACAAAGATATTAGGTGGAAACCTAATGTGGGTGAAAACCACCTACTGCAATTCATCTTTATCTTCTTTTAATTAGAAACTTCTTTTTACAATGATTATGTACTGGTGCAGTCTTATATTAGTATGCAGGCTGCTACCTATAGAAGGCTACAACCTTCTCTCGTTCTCCAGCTTCTCCTGGAAGGGAGCTACAACCCCCTTAGCTCTTGTACTAGTTGAGGTACTAGTACGTAGGTGCTGACCTCCAGAAAGCTACAACCTTCTCTTTTCTTCTAGGGACCACGTTTCATAAATTTTCAGACTGGATCCATCAATCAAACATCAAGTATATCTGCATCAACCAATCTCCTTAACACCAAACAAAACTGAATCAAATAGTCACTTCTCTGAATGTTGTACCCAGAAAACAGTAACAGTAACCAGACACCAATTTTGAACCTAGAACACTGCAGCAATAAACAAAAGTAGCTAAAACATATTTCAAGAGACGTACGCTACTTCAATGTGTACAACCTGCATGGATACGTTTCTGAATTAAGGTCAACCAGCGTATACGCTATTTTTAATTCTAGAACCAGTGTGTATACGTGCATTTTCTTCGCTAAACCTGCGTATAGATCTATAAAAGATAATTTATCCTTTTCACTTATTCAGACATCAGTTATACCCATTATCAGATTTATAGATCAATTCATGCGCCAAAAATAACAGATCAAAATCACACAAAGATACTACTATTTAGGCCTTAAGATCTTGATCCATCAATAGTACTTATCCTTCTTCTTGTGCTCAAGTTCCTCCTTGATTCAGATCCAGCTATAACCCAATGACCAGTATTCCAGATCTAGTTCTTCATCAGATATTCAATGCTTGAGTCAATAACTTTGCCTAATGATCTCCTTCCCCTTTTATAGTCTTAGGCCTTACACAATACCATGGTCCAAAACCATAAAGAATCAATACCTTGGACCAAAAACCTAGGTTCAACACTTCAGACGAGATACCATGGTCCAAAACCATAGGTCCAAATACTAAGGACTAAATACCATGGACCAAAAATAATTTTTCCCACACGTACGCGCTTTTTCATGCATGAAAGTGTATGCATACGCATACGTGACTTTTGATCAACAATCCTGTGTGTATACACAACTTCGTCAAAGGGAACTTGCATATACCTCATTTTCTTTCATTCTGAGAGCCTGAACAGTGATCTGCCATTTGAGTGATTTGCCATCAAGGATAACACCTGTGTCACAGTGCCAAACCTGTGTCATAATGCCAACAATCTCCCCCTTTGGACTTGATGGCAACCCCAAGTCACTCAAAGTCATTCTCCCCCTTTGACATCAAGGGCAAAGGGTTATGCTCCCCTTGAGTTCATGCTGAAATCTCTGCTCTATTGTGTTGTCCATGCTCCCCCTAACTGTAGGCAAGGTCTTGCAAAAAGATGTTCTACAAGAATATACATAACTTTATACATCATAAATGACCTTCCTACCACCAAAGACTCATACATACATCCATCTCCCAAACAAGTGGGGATTGACTCATCCACCCAACCAAGTGGGGATACACCAAGAGTTTACACGAGATAAAACAAGAACATTACATTATCCATCCCAAGCATAGTGGGGAAACCAAAGTAGGCTGTTACATGACCTTGATAAGAAAAGAAATACATGACATAGAGACAAAATATCTACAACCATACTATGATAGTTATCAACAACTATCATCAGCAGCATTTGTCAATCATCATTCAGACCAGCAACCATGTTCTCCTTTTGCACCTGTTCCCCCTGAAACCAAAACACTATGAACTTGAACCAAGATCTTCTAGGATAATTCCAACAATGCATTATTAGAAGAATATATATGCTCCCCCTGAACCTATGTCAGACCCATATCAGACTCTTTTCATCCTGAGCCTGGCCCACTGTTTGTCTTCAAACCAACATGTACACGATTCTATCCACATAAAGCGGCGTATGTATGTGGATGTTCCTCATTAAACTCGCATACAACCACTTTTCTCTAAAACAGACAAGTTTCAACAGCAAGATGATGCATCAACTACTCCTAGCTTCTGTCTGAGGTATTCAAATGTCTCCTTGGGCAGTGGTTTGGTGAGTATATCAGCAACATGTTCCTTGGAGGGAACATACTCCAATTTGACTTTTTGTTCAAGCACTTGTTCTCGGAGAAAATGATATTTGATAGGTATGTTCTTGGTCTTTGAATGCATGACTGGATGTTTTGAAATACTGATTGCACTTGTATTATCACATAAAATGGAGATAGGTGGAGTACAAGTGATTTGAAAATATTGCAAGATTTGCATCATCCAAAGGAGTTGTGTGCAGCGAGATGCAGCAGCCACATATTCCACTTCAGCTATAGATAAATCAATTGAACTTTGTTTCTTGCTGAACCAAGATACTAATCTGGAACCCATAAAGAATGCACCACCACTAGTGCTTTTTCTGTCATCTATGCTTCCTACCCAATCTACATCTATATATGCATGAAGTGTGATATCTGTATCTCTAGGATACCATAAGCCATAGTTTTGTGTCCCTTGAAGATATTTGAAAATTCTTTTAACTGCCTGAAGGTGTGCTTCTTTTGGATTTGCCTAGAATCTTCCAACTATTCCCACTGCATGCATGATGTCTGGTCGGGTACCTGTCAAATAGAGCAAACTACCAATCATGGATCTATAAGTTGGTTGATGAGTTGCTGCTGAATCGTCATTTGCGTTGAGGCTGCATCCTGTTACCATAGGGGTACATACTGGTTTTGAATCTTCCATGCCATATTTCTTCAAGATCCCCTTGAGGTACTTGGTTTGTAATAAAAAGATACCGTCTTTATTTTGTTGAACTTGTAAACCAAGAAAATATGTCAGCTCACCAAGAAAAGACATTTCAAATTCTTTCTGCATCACCAAAGCAAAGTTTTGACTCATGGCTTCTTCATTGCTACCAAAGATGATATCATCAACATACACGACAAGTATTAGCAATTTATCATTATCAATTTTTACATATAGATTGCTATCTACTGATCCTTTTGAAAAAACCTTGTTGATGAAGATATTTATCCAGACGATAATACCAAGGCCTTGGAGCCTGTTTAAGACCATAGAGTGCCTTCTTAAGTCTACATACAAGTTTTGGATCATTTCCAATGATGAATCCATCTGGTTGCTCAATATACACTTCTTCTTCCAAGTCTCCGTTTAAAAAGACAGATTTCACATCCATTTGAAAAACTTTGAACTTATGAAAGCTAGAAAGAGCAAGGAACATTCTTATGGCTTCAAGTCTAGCAATCGATGCAAAAGTTTCCTCAAATTCTATACCTTCTTGTTGAGCATACCCTTTACAAACAAGTTTGGCCTTGTTTCTAATAACATCTCCATTTTCATTCAGTTTGTTTTTGAATATCTATTTTGTCCCTATGGCATTCTTATCATTTGGTCTAGGAACCAACTCCCAAGTGTTATTCTTTTCAATCTGCTCAAGTTCTTCATTCATGGCCTTGACCCAACATTCATCTTTGCATGCTTCTCTTACATTTTGTGGTTCAGTGGAGGAGAGCAATGCTAGATAGCTTGAAGCTTCTGAAATAGTTCTTCTTATTTGTACACCCGCCTCTTTCTGCCCCAAAATTTGAGTTTCTAGATGATTCTTCTGAACATACCTGGATGGAGTCTTTTCTTCTATCCTTATCTGTTCTTTTGGTGCCTCATGGGTTTCTTCTTCATCATAAGTCTGATTTGATGTTGAAGGATAGTCCTCATCATCTTTGAAATCTTCATATTTTACCTGCCTAGGAATGTTTCCTTCTTCATCAATCACTACATCAATACTTTCAACAATTTTTCCAAGTCTTTTATTGTAACACTTATATTCTTTGCTGTGGGGAGAGTAACCATCTGCTCTAGGTTCAAACTTGCCAAGGTTTTCATTAGTTCTTTTGATGTAACATTTGCTTCCAAAAATTTTGAAGTATTTAACTGTGGGAGTCTTACCATACCAAAGTTCATGAGGAGTTTGAGTGTTGTTCACCCGGACATTTGTCTTGTTGAGAATAGTAACCGCAGCAAATGCAGCTTCACCCCGGAAGGTTGCATGAGTTCCAGACTCATCAAGCATAGCGTGAGCCATTTGTTGAACCGTTTTTTTCATCATTTCCACTACTCCATTTTGTTGAGGAGTCCTTGCAATAGAGAATTCCCTTCTTATTCCATTTTCTTCACAAAAATTGAAAAATTCATCCGAGGTAAATTCCCCTCTTCGATCAGACCTGAGGCATTTGATTCTGCAATCTGATTCGTTTTCAACCAAGGCTTTGAATGCTTTGAACTTTTCGAGAGCTTCATCTTTATGCTTCAGAAGTCCTATCCAACACATCCTTGAAAAGTCGTCAATGAACAATATGAAGTATTCTTCCCCTCGAGGTGACCTCTTCCTAGTTGGACCACATACATCAGTATGGACAAGTTCAAGTGGCCTACTAGCTGATCCTTCTTTCTCAGGGAAACTATTTTTGGTTTGCTTCCCAAACTGACATGATTTGCATATTGTATTGTCTGGAATTCTAATGTCAGGGAGATCATGAACCACCTGATATTTGCATGCTTTCCTTATCTGAGAGAAGCTTAGATGCCCCAATCTTCTGTGCCATAGCTAATGTTCATCATTCTTGCTTAGATAGCATTGTTGTTGTCCTCCCTTGAGTATGTATAAATTATTTGGTGTTCTTATGCCTTTGATCATTGTTTCTCCTGTATCAAGCTCACGAACGATGCATCCATTTGATTGAAATATTACCTCGTTTCCTTGATCACACGTTTGACTGACACTCAATAGATTATGTTTTAAGCCATCAACATACATAACATTTCCATCTTTGACCTTTTCTTTCAAAAGAACAGAACCTTTACCTTTTATGTATGCAAGGGTGTCATTTCCAAATGAGACCTTCTTTTCCTTTTCTAAGGCACTATATTATTGAAGTTTTTCTTTATCACCTATCATATGTTTCAAGCATCCACTGTCGATGTACCACTGATTTTCCTACCCTTCCGCATATAAGGCTATACCACATCTTTCTGGTTGCGGTTCTTTCTTCCTCCATGTTTTGGGACTTAATGAAGCTTGCTCCTTCTGAGTTGTTTGTCGAAACCTACTCCTGCATTCAGAATATTCATGACTGAAGTTGTTACAAATAGAATATTCTATTCATTTTCAAGAGTAGAAAAGTTATTGTAGGTTCTTTTCATGATTCTAGTCACACTCCTTTGATTTCGTGCTTCTCTGGTCAAAATGGTCTTGTAGGCAACACATTGAGCTGCTTTGTGTCCAAAGTTATGACAAGAGAAACATTGGCCATTAAATAAATTCCTACGATTATCAAACCTTCCGTCTAGGTGATTGTAATTTACATAGCCATTCGTTCTTGAGGCAAATTGAGAATTATTTCCCTGCGGTTGGTTGTAACTTCTATTCATCCTTGAAGTAGATTGCCCTCGATTTACTTGGTGATCTCTATTCATTCTTGAAGTAAATTGCCCCTAATTTACCTGGTGATCTACATTGTGCCTTTGTTGTCGATTGTCAACATGTTCACTTCTCCTTGCTGCTTCAAGATAACTTTTGGAGGTAGATGGCTTCTGTGCTTGAGATGCTTCTTCAGTATAACCAAAACATGTCTTGATTAGAGGAGAACATTGCACCTTGATAATCTCATCTAAAGTTTCAAATCCTTTAGCAAATCTAAGATTAAGATCTTTTGTTTTCTCAATATCTTTTCTAAGTCCCACAATTTCACATTCTAACTTTTCATTGTGTTTTTCCCTTTCAGCAAGTTGAAATGTCAGAGTATCTATAATCATATTCTTTTCTTCTAAAAAAATTTTAAGTTTATAAATTTCTTCATAAAGACCTTCTTCATCTATAGCATCCAAGAAATCATCAACTTCAAAAGCCATCAAAAGTCTATAATCATTACCATGTTCATCTTCATCACTATTTGAACATCCATCACTGTCTTCATGTGTATAATAGCTCTTCTTACTTACATTCTGTTTTCTGTTCCATCTAACTGGTTCCTTACCTTTGTTAAGATTATCTTTATGAGGACACTTGGCTGCATAGTAACCGACTCTTCCACAAGCAAAGCATTTAAAAGGTAGCTTACCTCTGAATCTTCCAGAGCCCCGTTGAAGGTTCTTGACAAAGTTTGATTCTTCCTCTTCTTCTAACATATGTCCTGACTCATTGTATTCTCCTTTTCCTGAGGCTTTGAATGCAGATTATCTCATGTCTGATGGTCCACCTTTTCTCATTTCGAAAGCAGTTAGGATTCCGTGTCACTGTAACATGGTAATGCTTTGAAGATTCTATTTTTCTTCTATGGCCGAAACTTTTGATTCAAACTTAGAAGACAAAGATCTTAGAACCTTTTCAACCAAAGTAACTTCTTTTATCTCTTCACCCAAGTTTTTCATACAATTAACAATCTCATCTATATGTAAGAAATAATTAGCCACACTTTCATCATTGTGCATTCTGAGATTTTCATATTGAATTTTGAGAGTTTGCAGTTTTGCACGTTTTACCTGATCATCTCCTTCATAGCTCAGAACGATCTTGTCCCATATTTCTTTTGCGGTTTTGAGCTGCATAACCTTGACGAATTCTGATTGAGATAAGCTCCCTAATAGAGTATTGACAGCCTTTGCATTTGTTTCATACTGCTTCTTACCAGCCGTATCTGTAGGAGTTGCTGACGGAAATGTGTATCATGTTTCCACGATATCCCAAACTTCTATACCAAGAGATTGAAGATAGGCTGTGATTCTTACCTTCCAATAGACGAAGTTGCTTCCATCAAAGATTGGTGGCCTGATAGATGCCTCCTTTTCGTAGTTTCTCATGATGATAGATCTTCCTTCAAGCGATCAAGCTTCTTCTGAAGGACCTGCTCTGATACCAATTGTTGGAAATAATACTAAGAGGGGGGGTGAATCAGTATTATCAAATCAATTATTTTTCATTTCATAATCAGATTTGTATACGCTACTTCGTCTATGGAAAACTGCGTATATACGCCATTGTGTCTGAAGCAACCAACGTATATCAAAAAACTTAAGATTCATTAATTTTTGATCTTTAATCAGTGCATCAGGACTTCATTAATCATAAGAATAGTAAACAGGAGCAGTAAAATAGAACAGATCATCACACACATGGACACAAAGATATAAGGTGGAAACCCAATGTGGGTGAAAACCACCTGCTACAATTCGTCTCTATCTTCTTTTAATTAGAAACTTCCTTTTACAATGATTCTGTACTGGTACAGTCTTATACCAGTACGCAGGCTGCTACTTGCAGAAGGCTACAACCTTCTCTCGTTCTCTAACTTCTCCTGGAAGGGAGATACAATCCCCTTAGCTCTTGTACTAGCTGAGGTACTAGTACGTAGGTGCTGACCTACAGAAAGCTACAATCTTCTCTTTTCTTCTAGGGACCACGTTTCATAAATTTTTAGACTGGATCCATCAATCAAACATCAATTATATCTGCATCAACCAATCTCCTTAACACCAAACAAAACTAAATCAAATAGTCACTTCTCTAAATGTTGTACCCAGAAAATAGTAACAATAACCAGACACCAATTCTGAACCCAGAACACTGCAGCAATAAACATAAGTAGCTAAAACATATTTCAAGAGACGTACGCTACCTCGATGTGTACAACCTGCGTTCATACGCTTCTGAATTAAAGTCAACCAGCGTATACGCTATTTTTAATTCTAGAACCAGTGTGTATACGCGCCTTTTCTTTGATGAACCTGCGTATAGATCTATAAAAGATAATTTATCCTTTTCACTTATTCAGAGATCAGTTATACCCATTATCAGATTTATAGATCAAGTTATGCGCCAAAAATAACCGATCAAAATCACACAAAGATACTACTATTTATGCCTTAAGATCATGATCCATCAATAGTACTTATCCTTCTTCTTGCGCTCAGGTTCCTCCTTGATTCAGATCCAGCTATAACCGAATGACCAGTATTCCAAATCTAGTTCTTCATCAGATATTCAATGCTTGAGTCAATACCTTTGCCTAATGATCTCCTTCCCCTTTTATAGTCTTAGGCCTTACACAATACCATGGTCCAAAATCATAAAGAATCAATACCTTGGACCAAATACCTGAGTTCAACACTTGAGACGAGATACCATGGTCCAAAACCATAGGTTCAAATACCAAGGACTAAATACCATGGACCAAAAATAATTTTTCCCACAAGTACGTGCTTTTTCGTGCATGAAAGTGCGTGCATACGCATACGCAACTTTTGATCAACAATTCCGCGTGTATACGCGACTTCGTCAAAGGGAGCCTGCGTATACCTCTTTTTCTTTCATTCTGAAAGCCTAAATAGTGATTTGCCATCTGAGTGAGTTGCCATCAAGGACAACACCTGTGTCATAGTTCCAAACCTATGTCATAATGTCAACACTATCTATATTGCATTAACCAGAAAATCTGAGAAGAAAATACAATTTTTGTTCAACCTAAACAATTCCTACACAAGTATAATCTATCTCTTTGTTTCACAAACCAGCGCAAGCCAACACTTAGCCAATTTTGTTGCCTACCAATCCCCTAATTCCTTGCACAATCCCTAAGGGAATTAGCCCATATTTAATTGGGGAAATACCGCACCACAACTACGCAATCCATAATAGGCCTTATACTGATTGCATGCACCATCTATATAACTCGGAAAATTATACAACTGATAGTACACAGTCCCTGAACTCTAATTTCAATCGGGCCTTCATCTGAAATGACATGCATCAGTTATATTTTAGTGAATTACCAATTATCTGATTGATCACTACATGTGACTTAAATCCAATTTAATCCACTTGACCATTCACTAGTTCCTCCAACAGTTAGAACTAGTTAACTGAATTTAACTCAGTTAAACTAGATTAAATAATTACAACTCAATAAGAACACAACTTGGGCCCCTAAAATTTAGGAATCACTCTACATGACTCTAGATAGACTTCCAACTCGAATTTACTGAGCGAATTAAGTCAACTTAACTTAGTTAAGTGCTACAAGATGATATGAGGATAGAATTACAATTTAATTTCTAATTTAATTCAAGGAAAAAATAAATTAGGATTTTTCTAGATGTTATTTTTAACATTTCTTGTTGCAATTTTCAACAAAATATACATAATGACATGAGTACATTGCCAATTATGAAGACTGAAACTAGTTAAATTTTCCTACAAACCCTCTTAACTAGGGAGGTATTCATAATTATACAACCGGTACAAGTTTATTCTCAAACTGAAGAGTTGTCATAAGAAGAGTCAGACCCTTAAGCAAGGATAATTTTAGGGGTGAATGTTCGCCCTTTGGCGAAATTAAGGGGTTTTAAATTTTTAGTGGACGAATATTTTGTATCATAGTACATTTTTGCAAATCACCTCAAATAGCCTACCTTATTTTAAGGGAGAGGGTAAAAAAGGTAAATTTAGTCCTTGAAATTAGGACTTACAACCTTCCATTCGCCCATTTTCAATAATAGGTTTTATTTAACTGAATCCAATGGCCCATTTTCAAGAATAGGTTTTATTTAAGTGAATCCTATGGGCCAAATACCATATTTATAAAAGAGGTATGGTAAATTAATAAAAATATAAATAAATGAGAGGTATGGTAAATAAATAAAACATTTTTTATATTTACTCCATAAGTCACCTTATATACATGTAAGGGTGTAAACAAATAAAAATATAAGTAAAGTGGAGGTATGGTAAATAAATAAAACGTCTTTTTATACTTACTTAAAAGGTATGGTAAATAAATAAAAATAAAAATAAACTAGACCTATCGTAAATAAATAAAACCTCTTTTTATATTTAGTCCATAACCCTCGTTCTATTTATGAAGGCTCAAGAAAGAGGTTTTATTTAAGTGAATCCTATGGGCCAAATACCATATTTGTAAAAGAAGTATGGTAAATTAATAAAAATATAAATAAACGAGATGTATGGTAAACAAATAAAACATTTTTTTTATATTTACTCCATAAGTCCCCTTATATTTACGAACACTCAAAAAATGGGTTATATTTAGGTGAAACCTATGGCCAAAATACTATGGGACAAATACCATGGACTAGATTGTTATTAATACCATGCAAAAAACCATTATTAACCCTAATATTAGAATTAATAAAAATAAAAATGGCACATGGTATTGACCCATGGTATTTACCAAAATGGCACATGGTATTGACCCATGGTATCCACCTGGAATGTAGCCTATTTAAATGGGGGAATTAAACCAGCATGTAGCCTATGCTAAGATTCACTAGGACTTTACAAAGTTTTATTATTTAGTGAAAGACTCATTTAAATGGGGGAATTAAACTAGTAGCCTATGCTAAGATTCACTAGGACTTTACAAAGTTTTATTATTTAGTGAAAGACTCGCCAAGATCTTACAACATTTTATAATTGAGTAAAATATTCGCCATGCCAAAAAATTATATATACATATTATATTATTGATAAAATCGCCTTCCATTTTTCCTATATACCATGGAGATTCGCCCATTTATTATATTTATAAATTTAGGGGGGGTTCTTAAAATTTTCCCTGCTCGTAAGTCATCTTTAAGCTCAAAATCATGACCAACATTGTCAAGATAGTAAGACCTTAACTTGACAAACCCTTTCTTATACAAGAGCATAATGTTGGGAGGCGTTACATGAGATACCACACTACCTCTACAAGGTACATACCCCATCCAAATGTCCATTAGGTATGTCCTTTAAGGACTATTCTTGTCTTGGATTCCCAATACTCAAATAATATTAGTCCTCTTCAACCACTCTTATCTTGGATACATATCCAATCCTCAAAGAGCATCAATCCACTTCCTATCTTGGATTTTTTATCCTTAAAAAAATTATCCAATCCTCCAACCACCATTCTATTTTCATGGCCTTCACTTAGATGTACGACTATTAGTCCTAACCTAGTGCATGACACATGAAAAAAAGAATACAAATGTGATGTTTATCATCACTCCCTCTCAAATAGAGAGGAGATCCCTATTCCCACTTGATTTGGGGAATAGATCCTACCTCCTTCACAAATATTAAGGAGACTTCATACCCCGTCTAAAGTATAGAGGAGATTATTTCACATATTTTCAATTGGGAAGTCATAACAACAAGCTCTTTAGCTTGTTTCCATACATGTATCAATTACTAGTTCCTTTTGGATATAGTTGCATGGATCTTTCTTTCCTTTGTATCTCATCATATTGAGCTTCTTTCTTCTTGGATGTTGTAGAGCCATATTCTTCATTCAATATTGTGATAAGATTGAGGCCATCATCTTGCATTTCACTATCCTTTAGTCATCATTAGTGAAGACATTATATTGAGGCTTATCAAACTTCATGTTAGTCATAGCTCCCTCTTAAACATGAAAGTGATCTTTGTTGATGAACATCAAGTTATCTTCTTACATTGCTACCTTCCAATCCCAAGATGATGATGTAAACATCTTTACTACATAATTTTAACAACCATAAAATCAATCCATATTTTCTTTGAAGTGATTTCAACACAAACAGTTGAACTTTCCTCAACTTTCATCATGCATTCTTGCAATATCCTTCCAGGTAGCAAAACAATATGTTAACCAGACAACCCATACCAAAATAATAATATTAGACTTACTTTATCATGATGGCCTATTTCATCAAGGTATTTTCTTCTTTAATATCATCATCCTTTTACAATATCCTTCTCCATATTGTACAGGAATCAGAGTTCCCATGGATCAAGATTGATTACCCAACTACAATAGTTTTCTTGGAGTTGTCATTGTTAACTCCTTTTTCTTTCTTCTAGAGACTGTGTTTTATGTTGATCAATATTGTTGTACTTATACCATGCAATATTGTGATAGAGTCTTGTTCTCCATCCATTCCAAAGCATGTAAAATTTCTTCTTTCGAGCATCATTGATCCAGGGGATAAAAATATGCTCAAAAATAAAAGTGTTCAAATTCTCCCAAAACTAGTGCCAAATCATAGATCTTGTCATTCTAATTCCAATGCCACTTGAATTTCCTCAATCCGACATCGCATGAGAAAGTTATTGCGTTTTGAAGTTTTTAGAAAACATCTAAAAAGTCAATTTGCAAGGTTGACTAGGTAGGCCCTACGATGACACGTTGTTGATGTCAGTAGATTGACTATGTATTATGGTTGTCAAAACAGGCCAATCAAGACATGTTAAGTGGTGAAGTGTGATTGGTTGTGGTGTTTGTGGTCGGGCCAACCACTAGCCACCACATGACCCAATGGGAAGCCACCACGTGGCCCTATGGGAGGCCACTGCATGGCTTAGGTTCATTGGATAAAAAAAAATTGGGTGATCGACTAACTTTGATGGGGTTCAACCCGAAGACCTCCGATAGCACAGTTCAACGTGTTACCACTACACCGTACCATGGCGCTTGTTATATAATATGGGCGAGTTTTATTTAACATGGTTTTTTTTGCCGCATTTGTGGGGCGGGGGGTGGGAGCAAGCTTATGAGCTCACCTAACCGGCCCCAACCACGGGTTATATGGCATTCTATATGACAACAACAGAAGGCGAAGGGGGTGGAGAGTTAGCCCCAGACCCAGGTTCCAACATATTTAACGTAACCATCGGCCTACAACGAGTGGGGAGGGGTGCGTGGCACCCTGCTCGCACCCCCACCCGTAGACATATTTCCACCACGTGTGACCTAGAGCAGGGATCCGATGGTCATGTGGCCTTTGGCTTATGCCCCTGGCCACATTATATGTCATACGACCGAACTAAGGAGCGAAGGAATAGGAGTGTGTCCCTCTTGGTGCACTTAGCAATTCGAAAAAATGAACCTTTATCAGAAGAATTGTCATCGAACCTGCACAATTTTATCACCTTGTGGTTCCTCCAAAGGAATTCATTGTCATTTTTGACATAGGGTCAATTTTGCATGATATTTCGCAAAGAAATGAAGAAGGAAGCCTAACTTGACCATTTTTCAACCTTTTTGAGCCCAAGAAGAGCCTACACAAGGGTTTTTTAGTGTTGTGGACACAATGACAATATTATTTTTGTGATTTGACCATTGTATGTTGATGTAATTGACATTTTGAGCATATAAATTTAAGGGCCAACATTGGAAGCTGGACCCGGAGATGTAGCCCAGGAAGGGTGAACTCCGTCATCAAATTGTTGTTTTGTGATGTTGCTTGTTGTCTATTTTTCTCTGTTTAAATATGAAAAATGTAACTAAAATTGCTAATTTTATGTGATTTTGCAATTTCGATCAATTTCCCATGACATAAATTGGCTTGCAAACGTTTTCAAGAAACCTTCAATTTTTAATTTCAAATCAGTTTGGTATCAAAGCATGGTTATTTTAAAGGTTTGACAATTTTTTCAAGTGTTTTCTTGAATGATACAAGGTCTAAATTGAGAAGACGAAGAGCGCTTGAAGAACCAAACCACCAAATTGGTTCAAGGAGGTCACAAACTCCACAAACTCCACAAACCCTAGAAGCATGAAAAAAATGCTTAACCTGGATGACTATCAAAATGGAGCATGAAACCCTTGCTTAAAATAATATTTTTCTTTCTTCTTTTTCTTGTAAGATAAAATATGTATATTTTTACTTGTAGATTCAATAACATATGTGATATGCTAAAACATAAGACAAGAATCTACCCTACTCATCAGTGGAAACAAAAATTGATTGATGAAAACACTAAGCATAAAATGAAGAAGCTCAATTGCACATAACACAATATCTCTCTAGGGAAAGCAACTGCTCAAAACCCCGACTATTTATATTGCATTAACCAGAAAATTTGAGAAGAAGATACAATTTTTGTTCAACCCATACAATTCCTGCACAAGTACAATCTATCTCTCTGCTTCACAAACCAGCTCAAGCCAACACTTAGCCAATTTTGCTGCCTGAAAATCCCCTAATTCCTTGCACAATCCCTAAGGGAATTAGCCCATATTTAATTGGGAAAATACCTCACCACGACTACGCAATCCATAATAGGCCTTACAGGAATCAGAGTTCCCATGGATCAAGATTGATTACCCAACTACAATATTTTTCTTGGAGTTGTCATTGTTAACTCCTTTTTCTTTCTTCTGGAGACTGTGCTTTATGTTGATCAATATTGTTGTACTTATACCATGCAATATTGTGATAGAGTCTTGTTCTCCATCCATTCCAAAGCATGTAAAATTTCTTCTTTCGAGCATCATTGATCCAGGGGATAAAAAATATGCTCAAAAATAAAAGTGTTCAAATTCTCCCAAAACTAGTGCCAAATCATAGATCTTGTCATTCTGATTCCAACGACACTTGAATTTTCTCAATCCGACATCGCATGAGAAAGTTATTGCGTTTTGAAGTTTTTGGAAAACATCTAAAAAGTCAACTTGCAAGGTTGACTAGGCAGGCCCTGATGTTAGCAGACTGACTATGTATTATGGTTGTCAGAACGGGCCAATCAGGACATGATAAGTGGTGAAGTGTGATTGGTTGTGGTGTTTGTGGTTGGGCCAACCACTAGCCACCACATGACCCAATGGGAAGCCATCACATGGCCCTATGGGAGGCCACTGCATGGCTTAGGTTTGTTGGATAAAAAAAAACTGGGTGACCGACCGACTTCGATGGGGTTCGACGCTGAGACCTCTGATAGCACAGTTCAACGTGTTACCACTACACCATACCATGTCGCTTGTTATATAATATGGGTGAGTTTTATTTAACATGGTTTTTTTACCGCATTTGGGGGGCGGGCGGTGGGAGCAGGCTTATGAGCTCACCTGACCGGCCCCAACCACGGGTTATATGGCATTGTATATGACAACAACAGAAGGCGGAGGGGCTGGAGACTTAGCCCCAGCCCCAGGTTCCAACATATTTAACGTAACCATTGGCCTACAATGAGTGGGGAGGGGTGCGTGGCACCCTGCTAGCACCCCCGCCCGCAAACATATTTCCACCACATGTAACCTAGAGCAGGGAGACGATGGTCGTGTGGCCTTTGGCTTGTGCCCCTAGCCACATTATATGTCATACAACCAAACTAAGGAGTTAAGGAATAGGAGTGTGTCCCTCTTGGTGCACTTAGCAATTCGACAAAATGAACCTTTATCAGCAGAATTGTCATCGAACCTGAACAATTTTATCACCCTGTGGTTCCTCCAAAGGAATTCATTGTCATTTTTGAAATAGGGTCAATTTTGCATGATATTTCGCAGAGAAATGAAGAAGGAAGCCTAACTTGACCATTTTTTAGCGTTTTTGAGCCCAAGAAGAGCCTACACAAGGGTTTTTTAGTGTTCTGGACACAATGACAGTATTATTTTTGTGATTTGAGCATTGTATGTTGATGTAATTGACATTTTGAGCATATAAATTTAAGGGCCAACATTGGAATCTGGACCCCAAGATGTAGCCTAGGAGGGTGAACTCTGTCATCAAATTGTTGTTTTGTGATGTTGCTTGTTGTCTATTTTTCTCTGCTTAAATATGAAAAATGTAACTAAATTGCTAATTTTATGTGATTTTGCAATTTCGATCAATTTCCCACGACATAAATTGGCTTGCAAACGTTTTCAAGAAACCTTCAATTTTTAATTTCAAATTAGTTTGGTATCAGAGTATGGTTATTTTGAAGGTTTGACAATTTTTTCAAGTGTTTTCTTGAATGATACAAGGTCTAAATTGAGAAGAGGAGGAGTGCTTGAAGAACCAAACCACCAAATTGGTTCAAGGAGGTCACAAACTCCACTAGTCAAATCATCCAAAAGGTAATGGTGGTGATGGGAGCAAGCCTCCACCTCCAGCGCCTTCTTCACATCCTTCATCTCAAAGACCTACTCCTCCTCCATCTCCAAAAGGACATGTTAAGTCTCCTTTGGTTAAGCTTGATGTCAAATTAGATTTGTCGATGTACATGGGGAAGTAAACGCTGAAAAGTTGGATAATTGGGTTCTTCAAATTGAAGTCTATTGCATGATTCAAGATATTGATGATGATGTTACAAATATCCAACTTTTTTCTCTTCATTTGGAAAGTGCATCCCTCATCTAGTGGAGGCCAGAAATCAAGAATATTTGAAGAAAAGTGGTAAAATTATCCCTTCTTGGAATGATTTTATAGCTGCATTAAGAGACAATTTTATCCATTAGCTTACATGGAAAAAGAAATTACGAATTAACAAAATTTTAGGCAACCTAAAGGACAGAGTGTCCAAAGTTACAAAGAAGAATTTAGAAGAAGAGCTTTAATCTTGGGCGTTGATTTGTCTTCATAATACACTCTCCTTAAGTACATAGGTGGATCACATAGTTATTTGACACATACTATACTTATGTTTAATCCCACCAATCTAGATGAAGTACGTGTTCAAGAAACTAATTTAGAATTAAGAGGCAAGAATGTTCCTCAAGAGACTAGCAATAAACCATTCAAATCTGGGGACAAATGGAAGGGGAAGTTTAAAAGCAAAGGAAAAAAGAATGCTCTTTCAAGAAAGAGGGAGAGAAACTTCTTGAAACGTTGTTCAAAAAAATGCCATGATGAAGGCCATTGTTGGAAATTACAACCAGAAATGAAACCAAAGAAGTTTAATAACAAGGGGAAACAAAAGACTGATGCTACAACTCAACAAGATGTAGGATTAGATTCAGGGGACGAAACCAAAATAACAGCCATGGGAATTAAAGGTAAAGCTTCTAATACAAATATTAGTTCTTCTAGTAAGCCTATTGAGTCTCAAAATGATAAAAAAAGAAGTGATTTTTTCCATATTAGGGTCATTACAAAACATACAAAAGTTGATACATTGTTTGATAGCAGATCCCAAGTCAATCTTATCCTTGAAGCAATTGTCAAGAAACTAAATTTAGAAACTACACCTCATACTAAAGCTTACCCTTTGGGACTGATTTGTGATGATGCCAAATTACAAGTAAAAAGAAAGTATAAACTCAAATTCACCATCACTAAAAATTTTATAGATGAGGTAGAGCTTGATGTTGTACCACTTGAAATATGTAAAATTGTTTTAGGGATTCCATATTTGTATAAAAGAAAAACCATATTCTATCATCATGAGAACAAATATCATCCTTTTAAAGATGGATTTGAGTATATTGTTAGATCACATCACAAGAATATGAACTTATCTCTTGTAAGTGTTGGTCAGATGAAAAGGCATGTAAATTCTAATAAGAATTTTGTGTTGTTGATGATTAAAGCTAAAGATACTAATGATCTGAAGCTTTCACAAGGTGTGATTCAAAAATCAAGCATGAATTGGTTGAATTTGTTAACACTTATGACAAGATGTTTCAGGAACTTGAAGATTTGCCTCCTAAAAGAGGAATCTAACATGAGATTCACTTGCAGCAGGATGCCACTTCCAAATATTGGCATGTACAAAATGTCAATTTTGGAGAATGCAAAAATCAAGAAGTAAATTCAATAGTTGTTTGACAAAGGGGTCATCATGCCTAGCACATCTCCTTGTGTGTCTCCTATTATATTGGTTCCAAAGAAATATGGTACATGGCACATGTGTGTGGATTTTAGAGCTTTCAACAAGATCACAGTAAAAAATCATAATCTTCCTCCTCGCATTAATGATTTGCTAGATCAATTACAGGATGGTGTTTACTTTAATAAGTTAGATTTGAGAATCGGTTATCATTAGATAACAATTGTTGAAGATGATATTTTGAAAATTTCTTTCAAGAAAAAACAAGGTTTGTTTGAATGGTTAGTTATGTCGTTTGGGCTTTGCAATGCACCTGCAACATTCATGAGAGTTATGAATGAGGTGTTGAGACCATTCCTTGATGATTCTGTCTTAGTCTACTTAGATGATATTCTGATTTTCAGTAAGACACATGAAGGGAATGTCAAGCATGTGAAACGAGTTTTAAATTTCTTGGAAAAAGAGAAGTTGTATTTGAAGATGTCTAAATGTGAATTTGAGAAAACCTCTTTGGTTTATTTGGGTCATATTGTAGGAGGGGGTGAATTGAATATTGAGGGGGTGAATTGAATAGGAGGGGGTCTATTGTGAATGTGGAAAACTTGAGATTGTATGAGCCTCCAATGATTGATGATCATGAAGAGAATTTTCAAATTCCATCTACAAAATATTTTTCTCCTAAATATTTAAATGAGTTATAGGAAGACTCAATCCTTGACAGGAGAATAAGAACGTCACACAAAGGCAACCTGGAGTATCTTCGAGTGGGCTCAAAGGTACCAATCCAAGTAAGGAAAGGTGGATTGAGATCGGAAAGTGAGGGAGTTGTACCCTCACTTACTTGTTGAGTAAAAACTGACTTTTAGTGGTCCAAAAGCTTCCAGTGGGGAAAATTGATCTAGGAGATAAAAAATATGCTCAAAAAAAAAAGTGCTCAAATTCTCTTGAAACTAGTGTCAAATCGCAGATCTTGTCATTATGATTACAACGAAGCTTGAATCGCCTCTGACACCATATGAGAGAGTTACCAAGTTCAAAAGTTTTTGGCAAATAACTAAAAAGTAAACTAGCAGGGTTGACTCAGAAGATCGTATGCTGATGTGGTGTTGATGTCAACATAATAACTGTGCAATTGTCAGAACGAACCAATCAGGACATGAAAAGTGGCGAAGTGCGATTGGTTGTGGTGTTTTTGTTTGTGCCAACCACAGTCCACCACGTGGCTTAGGTTCGCTGGCTAAAATTTTGTTGGGAAAACTGACCGATCTCAGCAGGGTTTGACCCCAAGACCTCTGACAACACAATTCAACTCGTTACCACTACACCATACCATATCGCTTGTTATATAATGTCATTGAGTTTTATTTAACATGGTTTTGTTAGCGTATTGTTTTTTGGGGGTGGGGAGGGCAGCAGGCTTGCCCGACCGAACCCAGCCCCGGGTTATATGCCATTGTATACAAACACACTGAAAGGCGAAGGGGGCGGGGAGTTAGTCCCAACCCCCGGTTCCAACATATTTAATGAAAAAAAAAATGTACACCAGGAGGGGCGGGGCATGTGGCACCCTACCCGCACCCCCTCCCACGGAATATTTCCACCAAATGTGACATGGAGCAGCGAGCTAGCAAGCACGGGCGAGCTAGCAAGCGCATGGCCTTTGGCCGGTGCCCCTAGCCACATTATATGCCATACGACTGAACCAAGGGGCGAAGGAACAAGAGCGCGACCCTATTGGCGCACTTAACAGTTTGACAAAATGCACCTTTATCGGCAAAATTTTCGTCAAACCCGCGCCAGTTTGTCGCCTTATAGTTTCGCCAAAGGCAGAGTTCGTTGCCAGTTTTGGCAGAGGGTCAATTTTGTAGGACAATTTGCAAAGAAATGAAGGAGGAGGCCTAACTTTGTCACTTTCAACCTTTTTGAGCCGAAGAAGAGCCTACAAAGGGGTTTTTGGGTTTTATGGACATAATGACAGTGTTATTTTTGCGATTTCAGCATTGTATGTTGATATAATTGACATTTTGATCATCTAATTTAAAGGGTCAACATTGTGAGCTGGACATGAAGATGTAGTCCAAGAGGGGTGAACTTCATCATCAAATTATTGTTTTGTGATGTCGCTAGTTTTCTATTTTTCTTTGTTTAAATCTGTAAAACTTAACTAAAATTACTAATTTTACGCACTTTTGCAATTTCAAACCATTTCCTACAAGACATAAATTAATTTGCAAACTTTTTCAAGAAACCTTCAATTTTTAATTTTAAGTCAATCATATAGTGATATGGTAAATATATCGAACACACTTTTATATTCAACTCTTTCCACAAGATTCTTGTAGATATGAACCTTGCCCTGGAGAAGAGTTACTTAAAATATGCATTCCTTTGCTTCCATACAATCATCTATCCATCCCTTCTTAAACGAGCTTGCTCCTTATACCTGTCAAAGATAAATTTATTTTCCCCAATAAGAGAAAGACAAATATGCATTCCTTTTCTTCCATACAATCATCTATCCATCCCTTCTTAAACGAGCTTGCTCCTTATACCTGTCAAAGATAAATTTATTTTCCCCAATAAGAGAAAGACTTTCATTATGCCTTTCACACTGCAGCTTGACCATTTGCATTCCTTCATCCTTTAGAAGTATTGTTTCCATACTGAATGGAATATATACTAGTCATGTCATAATGTTATTTCCAAGAACCTTCCAAAATTATGATTCTCACAGGATCTTTATCATCCTTCTTTGCAAAATGACCACCTCTAAAATGTTGTTAGAAAATGCTTGGATGAACAACTATATGCAATGTGGTTCCAATCTTCTCATTCCTTTTAAAATAGATGATTTTTCCCAAAACAATTAATCACGTAGATTCTAATTTTTCTACTATCATATGCTTCTATCTATGATGCAATGCTTTTACAAAAATCAAAACTTCTACTAGAGAATGCAACTATGCATGCTATTCTACTTTCTACTTGATAAAAGAGAGACAAATTTCATAAGGAACCTCACAGCGATGATACTTCCTTCAATAGTAAAGATCTTTGGGATATTCCCCTGTCGACTTCTTCTCAGGTTCCCCCTTTTCTTCAACTATGTGAGCTTCACTTTTTTCCTTTCTTTTATTATCTTTCTTGTTTGGACAATCTCTCTTAAATTGTCCATACTCATTACATATATATCATTGAATATTGCACATATCTAGCTTCTTTTTGGACTTTCCAAACTTCCCTTTCTTCAGCTTCTTGGTCCTAGCAATAAAGGCTTCAGAGCTTTCATTTGATTCAGTGTTATCCTTTGCCTTGATACTAGATTCTTCTGAAATACATTGAGCCCATAACTCATCAAAAGGTTTAGAATCTTTCTTTGAGTAGATGTTGGTTGTAAAACTACTCCAATTAGGTGGCAAAGCATTTAGCAACAAATAGCCATTTTAGAGTCAGAAACAGTGTCCCCAAGCCCTTCCAATTGGTTTCTTATTTGTGAGATCTTCATCAAATAGGTGGTCATCTCTTCATCTTTAGATTTCCTTATCCTATATAGTTGGTTCCTCAAGGAAATATTTTGACCTGATGTACTTATAGAGTACAACTTTACCAATTATCCTTTGTGCCCTTACTTCTCCCTTCTTGTACTTTGCTAACCCCTAAGTCTTCTCTTTGCTAGGTGAAACTACTTCTCCAAGGACATACTCCATGACTTCATTTTCAGCGAGTGCTAAGTCAATCATCTATTTCCATGCAAGGAAGTTTGTTGATCCAATGAGCTTGTTGCTTTCCTTGCAAAATGTAGCCATGTGATCTTTAGATTGAGATATAGAAAATAGTTAATTCAATTTCTCCTTAATCTTAATAATTTCTTGTGAACTTTACTTTATCTTCTTATGTTTCTTTATTAGATCTTCTCATCAAACAATTATCAAGAACATAAATAGTAAAGACAATAGACACAAAAATTAGGTTCCAAGCTAGGGCAAAACTCCTCAAAGGGTAAAACCCAAAAAATCTTTTATCTTCTTATAAAATGAGCTTCAAATGAGAAAACCAAGACCTAAAACCCTAGACCAAGACCTCCTCCAAGCACCAAATCAAGCCTCCAATGAAGCCCTTCCAAGATGGAAAAAATCAACGTCTAGTCAATAAGAGTCAACCTTCTTTAAACCTGCTCCAATCACAGATTTCAGCCCTCTATTTCAAAATTCAAATCTACAGTAACTTTAGAATTTCAGCCTGCAATTTTTGGCCTCCCTCCGGTAGAACAGAAACCCTAATTTGCACATGTGAGAGAGAGACCAAAATCAAAGTCTTCTTCCTTCGCTTTGCTTTTCTCCTTCTTTCCTTGTCTCTTTGATCTTATTTTTTCTTTCTTCTTATTGTTGAACGAACTTGTTAAATGTGTGTCAAATGAGGGCGAAGTTGCTTCAATATATAAGCTTCTTGCGAGGTCGAATTACCCCTCTCTAGGCCATCTTGTCTCTACCAGGGTTGACTTGTCTCTACTAGGGGCGACTTGTGCTTGAAGGCTCATTAGACTTTCTAGACTCAAAATCAATGTTTTTTACATGTTACAACTTGCCCGAAAGGGTCCTATACAGTTGGTAAGAACTCCCTTGACTCAAGAAAAATATTCTTTTGACATGAAACCCCAAAATGTTAAAATTGGAAACTAACTAAATTCCACCTTGGGACAACTCATATGATGGAGAGGATTATTGCATTAGTTCCCTCTTTTCAAGAGGTCTAATTTTGATATAAAGATCGTCTCATTCTCACAAGCAGAAGTGGAATTTTGAACTTATTCTCTCATGCACAAATTGTCAAGGTCGGCCGCAATCAAATGTAGGCTCAAGAAGCCCAATGGATGTGACTCATCACCCTCAACGAATTGTATGAGTGACCTCTCTCATCATTTGGACATCACTCACACACATCATTCTTCTCTCTCTTCTCTTGATTGGTTCATACAACTTGGGCAGGGTCTCTCTCTCCCACGCGTGGCATAAAAGGACGCAAATTTCAGGGACAAGTACAGGCTAAAATTTTAGGGAACAAACCAGTGTTAACCATGGCTCATTTGACCATCCTTCACTGTGTTTTTCTGGGAATATTTCCAATTTCTTGAGGCTGCATTCTATGGAACAAAAACTGAGGTATTTGGGGAAGTTTGACCTTTGTTAACCGCGGCACTGTTTGACCGCAGCATTGACTAAAGTTTGATTGACGTTGGGTGGATTGTTTTGGGTTGACTTTGACACTTCTTGAAGCCTAAATTAGACTATTGTTGACCAAGCTTCTTGGAGGAAGTTTTATTGCTAATTTGACCAGCGTTGACTTTCTAGTTAGGGCAGTTCACTGTTGATTTTGACAGGGTTGTTTTGACTGTGTATTGGGTAAGTAAATTTGATCTATGTACTCTCTCTCTCTACAAAACTATTGAATAATAATAAAAATATTTGATCAAAGTGTTTTCCCCACATTAGGGTTTTCCCCTGGCATCTGCCAAATCTTATGTCCTCTTGTCTTGGCTTATCTTCTACATATGTTTTTATGTTCTATATGAATTTAATGTCAATGTGATTAAGTTAATGTGATTGATAGTGGAAATAATTTAAATTTTCATTAAGATGATAAGGAAGTAAATTGTGTTAAAGCACAAAACATACCATTTTTATCTAAAATTAACATGGTATTAGAGCTCAAGTGAAGACAGAGTCCAAGCAAGAGTGAGTAAAAACAATCACTAAAGGAAGTTGTTGGACAAAAACTTGAAACTAGTCTCAATGACGACTACATCTTACTTCAAATCTGAGGACAAGCTTAAGGACAAATCTAAGTATAATACATGGAAGATGTCTCTAGATTTTACTTTGGAAGAAAATGATGCCATGAACTATGTCAAAGGAAGAGTAGTGAAGCCTTCTTTAAATGCATCCGCAGTTTCACAAACAAATTACAAGAAAGGTGAGGTTAAAGCTAAGAAAATTATCGTTGATTCTATTCACGAGCCTTTGGTTGCCTATATTTCTGATTTAAAAACACCTAAGGAGATGTATGACAAGTTGGTTGGGATGTCCAAAGTAAATAATGCAAATCAAGTTCCCTTTCTCAATAACAAGTTCAAAGACATCAAGATGGATAGAGGAGAATCCATTCAATCCTATTTCATGAGGATTATTAAAATCAAGGATAATCTCCTATCTATTGAAGAAGTTATTGGTGATAGAGAGCTCACTCTTATTGCACTTGGAGGCCTTACAAGAGAATGGGATGTGTTTAACACTACCATCCTCAATAATGACATGATTCCGAGATTTGATTAATTATTGGCTAGATGCACTCAAGAAGAAATAAGGATGATGGAAAGAGACAAACCTTCAAATGGAAACAATCCTACCGCCTTCTTCGCTCATGATAAGAGGAAGAACAATGTTGGTCCAAGAAGACAAGGTCAAGGATTCAAGTCTGGATTCAAAGAAGGAAGAAAACAGAGATGCATCAATTGCAACAAGTTTGGCCACTTAGTTAGAGAGTGACCTCACAAGAAGGATATTCCAAGAAATGATGACAACAATAAGAACAACTACAAATGAAACGGAAATCAAAGGAACCACAAGTTCGAAAAAAAAAAAAAAAGAGGAATGCTCCCACTGCTCAAAATGGAAATGGTCATCCTCCCAAGAAGTTGAAAAACTCCAGGTATGAAGAAGTTAATGTTGTAGGAAACCAAGAAGTAATTTTATCTTATTTTTGTCCTCACCACTGCCTCTCCTCCTAATACATTGGATCATTGGTTGATTGATATTGGTGCCTCAAGGCACTTCACTGGGTACAAAGAATCTCTCTCAAACTTGATTGAAAAAAGACAAATATGGAGATTATACTTGGGTATAATGTTACTTATCCCGTGAAAGGAATTGGGATTGTTACTCTTCACTTAAATCAAGGTCAAACCCTTCATTTACAAGAAGTGTTGTATGTACTTGATCTAAAAAATAACTTGGTCTCTATTTTTGCGATAGAAAATAAAGGTTTCAAGGTAACATTCGTTGATGGGAAGGTTTGTGTTTCGTGTTGGGAAAAATATTGAGGGGCGCGTGGGGGATGGTGGGTGAATCATTATTTTAAAATTCACTTAAACTTTTATTTTCTTATTCATATTTTTGTATCCCACTGTAATGAAGCAAACCTGCATATGTACGCAACTGTTATGCAGACAACTAGTGTATATCAAGTTAACTAACTTTTCAGTTAATCCATCATTTGTTTAACTTGAACCAGTGTATCAATACTTCATTAGGCATTAATTAAACAGTAACCATGTGCAGTAAGAACAGAATAAAGCATCACACATAAGCAACACATGAACACACATGAACACTAGGATTTTTAGGTGGAAACCCAATGTGGGAAAAAACCACCATTGTTATAGTCTTTGTTTTTATCTTTTATTATAAGGAAAACATCTTACAATCTTGTACTGGCACAGAGTCATACTAACATGCATGGACCCACCTGTAGAAGGCTATAACTTTTTCTTGTTCTCCAGCAGCACCCACTAGAAGGGAGCTTTAACCCCTGATCCTGTTTACCGCCACCCACCAGAAAGTCCAATCCCCTGATCTGATTTACCAGCTACCACTGGAAGGAAGCTTCGACTTTCTCACTGAAAGCTCCAACCCTCAGCACCTCTGTGGACCACATTTTATAAAATTTCACACTGGATCCACCTGATACAAATCACAACTTGTAAGCCATTTTTCATCAAATTTTCAGACTGGAGCCGCTACCATCATTTAAGCCCAATACCAAATATCAAAATTGAAACTGATCACTGCAAAAAATTACTCCATCATTGAACCAACTAAATCAACCAATCACTGAACCAACTGAGACCCAAATCAATCAACTTATTCTCAAACAACCAAAGCAGTTAGATCACTATAACCATAATACCAATACTGAACCCAAACAGTGCATCAACTCACTGAACCAATTGAAAACCCTAATCAATAAAATTTCAGAATATATATGTTACTTTACTTTAGCGAATCTGCGTGTATATGTGACTTCTTTGAAGCATGCCTGTGCACATATCTCAAAACATTGAACCCTAAAACTGAGTCACTGTCATTCTAAAGCAAACACTGAGTTACACTCTGAACCACTGAATTACTCTGAAATAATCACAAAATCGTCATAGATCGTCAATCACATATAGCTAGCAGCATCATCGCTCTTCAATCAATCAATTCAACTTCAATCATCATTGTTAAACCTAGATCGTCAAGTAAGACTTCATTGACAGATAGCAGAAACACAGCAAGACTGATTAAACTGATCAGATATCTTATTCAACAAAACCCTAGCTTATATACATGATTTCCACAAACACTTCCACGTGTATACGATCTTTTCAGGAATCAAACCCGCGTACAGATCTGTGCAAAGTGAAGAATCGATACGCGACTTACCAACATTAAACCCACGTATGTACGTGCCTTTCAAGTTATCAAACCCGCGTACAGATCTACAAATATTGACTTATAGCTTCGTCGCACATCAAACCTTCAGAACAAACCCGTCTCTCGACATGCATAACAAAACATGCGTCAGAGATAAATATTACAGATCAAATCAATATAGTCATTTCAAATCTATTAGATCTGATCCATCGTCAAATTCTCGTGTGCATACTTAGTAAGAAATTCACTAATAATCCATTACATGCACACTTACTTCAGATCTAACTATTCATAAAATATTCATCACTTGCACATGAAAGTATTTTGATCTTCATCTCCTTATATAACTTAACCCTTAGCCAATACCATAGGTCAAAACCACACTAATGTCGATGGTATTCATTGACAAGATTAAGTATTTGTTGTTAAGATGAATAATATGGGTCAATACCATGGTAAAAACCCTTGGTATTTAGAATACCATGGTGCGGAAATTGTACATGCATTTTCTTCTCTATATTCGCGTGTGTACGCAGTTTTGCTTCAAAGAACCTGCGTGTCCCTATCAAAACATTCCCTTCAACATTTCCCTGTCTTTGAACTGCTATTTCTTTGTCCAATCTCTCTGTCATATGTAGGCACATCATGTTGACATTTTCATCAAGTAGGTTGCCATCAAAAGACAACTCATCAAGTAGGTTTCCATCAAGGACAACACAGTAGTCATAATGCTAACATTTGGAAAAAAAACCCGAGAGATGCATTAACTCTTGGATTCAAGGTTGAAGGTCTTTATAAGGTTGGAGAAATTATGTTGGGAGCAATGACTTGCGATACTTCTCTTCAATTCGAATTATGGCACCGAAGATTTGCTCACCTTCATTATAAAGCCTTACCTGATGTAAGGAAGACGGTCACGGGTATGCCAGAATTCAACTTAGATCATGAAGGTGTTTGTCAGGGTTGTGCAGTTGGAAAGCATACAAGGGGACCATTCCCCTCAAGTCAAATTCAAACCATTGATATTCTTCAATTGGTCCATTTTGATCTATCAGATATGTTGTCTGTAACATCTTTGGGTGGATATTTGTACTATGCAATTTTTGTGGACGACTTCTCTCACAAAACATGGATCTATTTCTTGAAGAAGAAAGATGAAATGTTCAAATGGTTTCGCTCTTCCAAAGCCTTGGTCGAGAATCAAACAGAGAAGAAAATTAAAATATTGAGAACCGATAATGAAACCGAATATGAGTCAAATGAATTCAATGACTATTGTAGAAAAGCCAGCATTAAGAGGGAGACTACTATTGCATATACTTCTGAACAAATGGTGTTGCCAAAAGGAAGAATTGAACCATCATAGAAGCCACCCATACCATGTTTCATGACAAAGGTCTACCGAAGTTCTTATGGGGAGAAGCTGCCAACACCGTTGTGTATGTTCAAAATAGATGCCCACATCAAACATTGGACTTCAAGACACCCGAAGAAGTTTTCACTAGTAAAAACCCTGTTGTTTCTCATTTTGGAGTTTTTGGTTGTCCCATATATTTTCATGTGCCGAAAGAGAAAAGAAACAAATTAGATGCATCTGGGAAGAAAGGAACATTTGTGGGCTGCAGTAAAACTTCAAAGGCATATAGAATTTGTGTCTTGTCAAAGAGAAGTGGAAATAAGTTATGATGTCACTTTCGATGAAATTTTTTCCTTAGGAAAGTCTGAGATCTTCCTACCCCTAGGAAGGATAATGACGATGATGCAAGAAAGCAAGATGAACCTCCGACTAATGCCCTGATGCCCACTATTGAAGGTCCAATGGATTTCATTGATCCACCTCCTAGTGAGCCCTCTACTTCAAGAAAAAGACCTTTGTGGCTCAAAGATACTCTTGAAGATGCTGAAAAACATATTGCACTAAAGAGGACATTTCGTGAACGCAAGAAGTTGAACAAGTACCGAGGGTAATTAGGTGCCATGAATACCATAGTACAATCTGAGCCATGTACATTCAAAGAAGTCGTGAAACACCAAGTTTGGAAGGATGCTATGAACGAGGAATATGAGTCGATCACGAAGAATAATGTCTAGGATGTGGTTCCTAGACCCAAGGACAAGTCAGTGGTCACTTCAAAATGGCTCTACAAGATCAAACATGGAGCTGATGGGAGTGTTTAAAAGTTCAAGGCCAGATTTGTTGCTCGAGCCTTCTCTTAAAAAGGAGGAGTATACTACGATGAAATATTTGCACCAGTTGCCCAATATACCACCGTCTGTTCGATCATAGCCCTTGCTGCCTCGCAAGGATGGAGCCAACACCAAATGGATATCAAAATTGTCTTCTTGCATCGCTCACTTAAGGTAGTCTATGTAAAACAACTTGAGGGGTTCGAAGTTCAAGATTGTAAGACACATGTACGCAGGCTGAATAAAGCTCTCTGTGGGTTGAAGAAAGCCGCCAGGGCTTGGTATGAGAGGATTGATAGTTACCTTATGAAGCTGGAATTTACAAAAAGCGATGTTGACCCAAACCTATACTTTAAGATTGAAAAGGACAAGCCACTCATTTTGGTCCTTATGTGGATGATCTCTTTCTAACAGGTGATGACCCTCTCATTCATCAATGGAAGAGGTAGTTGGCTTCGAATTCGAGATGAAGGACCTATCATTGATGCACTACTTCCTAGGACTAGAGGTCTAGCAAAAGCCAAGTGAGATTTTCCTTTCTCAAGGAAAATACATTGTGATGTTGCTTGAGAGATGTGGGATGGTGGATTGCAACTCTGTGTCTACTCCAATGGAACTCAACTTCAAGAAGCTATGTGGAAGTGTTGTTGGGCCCAGATTAGTGAACCCTTCTGAGTATCAACTTGTAGGGGTTCTGATGTTCTTGGTCAACTCTCATCCTGACATATGCTTCATTGTGAACACGTTGAATCAATTTATGGTCGAGCCTCATCACATTCATTGGATTGTTGCTAAGAATCTCTTGAGATATCTCCGGGGCACAATCAACTGTGCACTGATATACACTATCGGGAACTTGAGGCTACATGGATATTCAGATGCTGACTAGGCTGACAGTGTGGTCAACTGTAAGAGCATGTCTAGGTGTTGCTTCTCTTTCGGGTCTGTATCAATATCTTGGATGAGCAGGAAGTAAAAATCGATTGCTTTAAGCACCGCCGAGGCCGAATACATTGCTGCGAGTATGGCCTGTTATGAAGTTGTTTGGTTGAGGAAGCTCTTCAGTGAGCTATTTGAGCATGTGCTAGATACCACCGTGATCTTCTGTGACAACCAGAGTGGGATTCGCTTATCAGAGAATTTTGTGTTCCATGACTGCTCCAAGCACATTGATATCAAGTACCACTTTATCCAAGATATGGTACAATGGGGAGCAATAAGGCTCCAACACATCAGGACGGATGAGCAGGTCGCGGACATTTTCACGAAGCCTTTGGAGAAGGTCATATTCTTAACCTTCCGAGAGAGACTTGAAGCCGTGGAAATATCGTCTTATGAGGGTCCTGTATGAGTTGGACACTAAGCTCTAGGAGCTCATGGGGGCTTGGCGTACTTCTTAGGGCTATGAGCGACCATAAGGTGAGTGGTTCACCTTCCCCTAATGGTGCGCTAGATATAGGGTAAGTGGTTCACATTCCCCTGTGATACCCCATGTTGGTTGACATGTGTGTAGGGTGAGTGGCTCACCTTCCCCTATGATTGCGGATACATGTATGTAGGGTGAGTAGTTCACCTTCCCCTACGATTGTTGTATGCATATGATGAGTGGTTCACCTTCTTCTATCGCATATGAGCAGGATGAGTCTCACCTTCTCTTGTCGATGCCCCAGCACACATGTTACCCATGGAGTTCGAGACTCATGGGAAGTACCTCGCATCTGGCCAATGAGTTGGAAAAAGTGGTTAGGGACCATAGCACTACCGATGGACGCATCGTGTATTGTCGTACTCCTTATGACTATGATGCATGGTGTTCAACAACTTGATATGGGATCAAGGACTGACTTTTGTCAGTGGAAAGTGTCAGTGGAAAGTGCTAAGGTCTTGTGACTCACTCTCGATCACTTCTTCTTCATTATTACTTCATGGTTCAGCAGAGCATAGCAAAGCAGTGATGACAGAGATGGTACGTAATGACAGGATGGTATGATAATGTCAGATGGATTAGTAGGTGGAATTCCCCCTAGTTGAGAGGGAGTTAAAATTGGCAACTAGGGCCAAATTCCACCTTGAGACAGCTCATATGATGGAGAGGATTATTGCATTGGATTCCTCTTCTCGAGAGGGCCAATTTTGATATAAATATCATCTCATTCTGACAAGCAAAAGTGGAATTTTAAATTTATTCTCTCATGCACAAATTGTCAAAGGTCAGTGTTAGTGAAATGTAGGCTCAAGAAGCCCAGTGGATGTGGCTCCTCACCCTCAACGAATTGTATAAATAAGAGTGACATCTCTCCTCATTTGAACATCACTCACACACATCATTCTTCTCTCTCTTCTCTTGAGAGGTTCATACAGCGTGGGCAACGTCTCTCTGTCTCCCACGTGTGGCTTAGAAGGACAAAAATTTCAGGGACAAATACAGGTCGATATTTCAAAGAATAGACCAACATTGACCAAGGGTCGCTTGATCATCATCTTGACTATGATTTTCTAGGCAAATTTCCGATTTCTTGAGGCCACATTATATGGCACATAAACCAAAGTATTTGGGGCAATTTGACCCGCATTGACCACAACATTGTTTGATCGCAGCATTCACTGAAGATTGACTGAGTTTCACCGAGTCTAGGTGGATTGTTTTGGGTTGACTTTGACCCTTCTTGAAGGCCGAATTGGATGGTTGTTGACCGAGATGCTTGGAGAAAGTTGTCATTAATTTGACCAACATTGACTTTCTGGTTAGGGCTACAATTGATTGTTGTTGACCATTGATTTTGATTGGGTTGTTTTGACTGTGTATTGAGTAAATAAATTTGATCTATGTACTCTCTTTCTCTTGTGAACTATTGAATAATAATAAGAAGATTTGATCAAAGGGTTTTCCCCACATTGGGGTTTTTCCATGGCATCCGCCAAATCTTGTGTCCTCCTATCTTGACTTGTCTTCTACACATGTTTTTACGTTCTATCTGCATTTATTGTCAATGTGATTACCGCTGGAAATAATTGGAATTGTCATTGGGTTGATAAGGAACATTGAAGTAAATTGTGTTAAAGCATAGAACATACCATTGTTATCTAAAATTAACATAGAAGCATGAAGAACATGCTTAACCTAGATGACCATCAAAATGGGGGGCATGAAACCCATGCTTGAAATAATATTTTTTTTCTTTTTCTTGTAATATAAAAGATACATAATCACTAAGTACATTGACAATTAAGAAAATCAAAACTAGTTACATTTTCCAACACCCCTGACCTCCCCCCGTAATGTCCTTGCAATGGTGTCGTGTCAGGGCTTTATTGTGTGGAAGTGTAGATCTTGAAGCTCTGCGCTCCCGCACAATGAGCCAAAGTACATGCATATGAATATCTAATATTATAAATTATGAACCTATTAACCTATGTTATCAAGACGAACATGTTATTAACCTATGAGTATGCGAGTCAATTAAACTATCATTGAAATTTGTGCAGAAAGTTTTCACTGTGCCGAGATTTTTTTGCTTTCGTTGTGTGTAGTTTTCTCTGCACTCCGCACCACCTTTAATCAAACTCCACAACCTTTAATCAACTAATTAGTTAGTTGATTAAGAAACATGGATTATGTTGCATTGCAGCCATTACCCTAGTATATATATATTATTCTTATTGACTAATTTGTTGAATTTGTATGTTATCTCATGTTTTATGTGAAATATTAATGAAATCACTCGCATCGCTAAAAATGAGAGAACCATACATGAAATTTCAATGTTTTTCAAGATCATTATATGAAATCACATCGTTAAAATGAGGCCCATATATGAAATTTGTAGTGCAAGCCATTTGAAACTAGCCATCAAATAAATTACGGTGTATGGTTATCAAAAAGACACCACATGAGCTCAGATATTTGTGAATAAAATTAAATAGTCATGATGCCCATTTCATCATATCTTGTCACAATTGGTGAAATATGACATCAAAAGATACTCATTCCTGAATAGAACTATTTGATTCTAGCTGTCCATATTAACATTTGGAACGGAAAGCAATGTTCTGTTATTTTATGGTGAAATTTCTGATATTTCATTATCAATCTATAGTCTTCCTCGGTTGCCACACTGGTAGTGGAGCACTTCTTTCAAACGGTGACAGCCACTTTACTGGAAAGTTAAGCTACTTTACTGGAAGGTTAATGTACATATGCATGGAAATGGATTTTTAAGAAAATGAGGCTGCTTGTGGCCTCTTCTTCCCGGGCCTGGGTTGTGTATCACAGTGAGGGCGGGGAATTCATTACCAGTGTCATGATGATATCCACTGAAACGAAATTGCAATTGGGCCTCTGACCGTCTGACGTGATCAGGTAACTGCAGTAGTAGCAGTTTCATGATCGGTTGAGGAAGAAAAATTTTGCTGCTGAGACACATCCTGATCCTCTTCATCATCTTCTGCATCCCATAGGAAATGGGCATATGATCCAAGAACATTGCTGGCAAAGAGGGCCAATTAATCAGTTTAATGGTTTCATTTATTAAAATCCATAGATCTAGCAACATTTCTATAGCGTTTTGAGATATGAAGCTTCAAAGAGGGCCAATTAATCAGTTTAAATGGTTTCATTTATTAAAATCCATAGATCTAGCAAAATTTCTATAGCGTTTTGAGATATGAAGCTTCCCTCTCTTCCTGTGGTTTTGTAAAATTTATTAGTTTCTGGTAGTATCATATTGATGACCCACAGAATCCTCATCTCGGGATTGCCACTGGCATGATTAGGGCTGGCATGGCATGATTTAGGACTGACACAATAATCATTTAGCCACCAGGTTCATGCAAACAGAGCAATGGCTGTAACAAGCGATGAAAAGAAACCAAAAAACATAAACAGGGATGGAGAGAGAAAAGGAAGAGATGATACTAACCAATCATCTGGAGCAGCCTCAACAGCTTGATCAAAGTAAGATTGTGCACGAGGTGCATCTTTATGAACATCCCATATCAGATTGGCATAAAGAGAAAGCACATCTCCATCCCCAGGACTGGCTAGGATGGCCCTCCCATAATATTCCTCAGCTTTTTCAGGATCATGCTGGACCAACATAGACATGAAACCAGCAGTATTGAAAAGTTTTATGTAAGACTATATATTTTACAAATAGTGTGTCTTCATAAATTAGATATTGAAGACAACAAGGCCACATGATTAGTCATGTAACAGTGGCCCAGCTACTAAATTAAAACAAAGCTCAGATTCCTCAATACTCACCTTTTCCAGGAACCTGGCATAATTTGTCAACAGAAGTGGGTTGCCAGGATCTGCCTGCAGCATTTTCTTATAGTAAGCATCTGTGTTAGTGGAATCTGATCCAGACCCACCTCCCTTCCTTCCATACCCTCCACCGCCAGAGAACCCACCGCCATCCCCAACCCCAAATCCTCCATTAACAGAGTCCGACTCAGTTTTAGTTCCAAGATCAACCCTATCCCACACCAAACCCAACCCAGTGCCTTCAGATATCTGGCCACCCATCAAATCCTGAACCACATAAGGCCCCTCGGGACCTTGGGTTTGAATGGCTGCGCTGATTTTTTCTCGAGAATTCTCATATGAGTCTCTAGCACTCTGAAACCCAATTGAAATTTTGGCCTCAGAATCCTCAAATTCCTCTTCCAGGGCCTCCTCCAATAGGTCCTTGCTCAGAAAATCTTCTGCAGAGATCTTCCTACTGACGTCTGCAGAACCAGAGCCTCTCCTAAACCACAGCATGTTTGGACTACCATTAGATAAGGGGTTATGTAAATCAGCTTCAGACCAAGTCCTTCCCATTCTGGGCCGTACATCATGATGAACCCACTTGCCATCGCCATTGCCTGCAACATGAAATTGTGCCAACTGAAAACACCTGTGCGAATTCAACTCTGATTCAGGGTGAATCCCAGTGAAGCAATTCGGAGAAAGGTTAGAGGAACTACGGAGTAACATCATGGAGTTAGTGCCTAAGAGACCTACTTTTACCCTAATTCTACTAAGAGTTCACTGACTACATTCATGGAGTTGGAAGCACAGAATTCGCATATATAGGGATATCCCAGCACCCGTCCTAAATGCTAAGCCTGGTAAAAAGCATCTTAACCGCGGTTAACTTTGGTCCCTGGCTCTTACTACGGTTAAGGCTGGAGAGCATGGAAATTTCCTATCTGGAGTCACGTGAAGGGCCTCAAATAAGTTAGAGAACGGACGGTCGGATTTGGATGAGGCCACGTGAGGCGGTGTGCCTTCACCACCGGTGTCCACGTCGAGGAAGACACGGAAATTGTTATAGAAATATTATAACAATAATTTAACTTTTTGAATACGACGTGGGAACCATGACGCTTTATGGTTACCTGTTTACACTGTTTACACTTTTTTCATGGACTCAATATGTGGTTATGAAAGTGGACATGGAGTGATTTTTTAAGAAGCTCCACTGGTCTCCTATGCAAAGTCAGTTTATAACAAATTGTAAATTACTCAGAAACTAGGAGAGGTTTCTTTGAAGGGAGGAGAGCTTTTGGACATTGAGGAATGTGGAGATAAGAGTGATTTCTACTCTTTAAAGGAAGTCCATTCCTTTTAAATGAAGTAAGAAATAAGAGTTAGATTTGGTTTCTCCTTTGAAGCCATCATCTAATGAAAGCACATTGAAATTGCCAACTTACCAAGAGAGTTATTTCTTATGAAATTAAAAATAGAAAATAGAAAATTAGTAGATAGAAAAGAAACATAATGAAAATCTAAATCTAAAAATAGAAAATTAGTAGATGGAAAAGAAACATAATGAACATCTAAATCGGTGAGCAATGTATATAGTATTTTGGAAATTAAGAGTTTATAAAATTTATAAAAATTTTAAGTGGAAACTTTACCAAAAACATAATATCTATATAATAAATAGAAATGTAGAATTGATTTAAGGTTAGTTTAAACACTTTAGAATTAGAAGTGAAGTTTTTTGATATTATTGTTAGTTGTTGTTGTTGATCATAGGTTCAATTCTCTTCAATTCTAAGTTCTTTGATATTATTGCTAGTTGTTGTTGTTGATCATAGGTTCGATTCTCTTTGATTCTTTTGGGGCGAGACCCCATAATCAAGGCCAACAGTTTACTAAATTGTTCTAATTTCCTTGGGGCGAGATCCCATAATCAAGCGCAACGGTTTACTGGATTGTCTCACTATTCTGTGTTTGGCCTCTTTTCAAGTATATTTTTGGGGTAATTTTGTTCAAACAAAGATTGTTCGAATTGCAAGTTTAAAGCAATGTAGAGTACACAATTCACGTGTCAAGAGAATTTTCAATGTATTGAATCCATTTATGCATTCAAAAATGCAAAATAAACAATGAAATTGTTGGGGGGTATATATATATATATATATATATATATATTGAATCTCTCGGTGTGCCTTTTTTTTCTTTCAAATTTAGTATTTTTAAAGAAGTTTGGACATCAAAAGATTTGATCCCTATCTAAGCTTGCTAGATTCGAGATTAAAATGGATCTTTATTGGTTTTATTGTGTCAAGAGGAGTTCTACATTCTTGTATGGAGAGAAATTTTTGTAGTGAATAGTGTTAAATCAAATAATAATAATAATAAAATATAATGTGACTCAAGTAAAAAATAAATAAATAAATAAATAGATTGAATTCAATGGTAATTTTATTTTTATTAATAAAATTACAAACAATTTTTTTATAAAAGATCGTAATACACATATTACATTAAAATAAATTAAAATAATGATTATTCATATTCATAACCATGATATTTGAAAACTTCATATTTAAATTTAAGTATGTAAAAACTTAATACTTACAGTGAGCTCTTTTCTAATACATTAAAATTAAACTAATAATACATTAAAAAATTAAGTTATAATTTAACTTGTCAAAGACAAATGTGAAGCCCATATATACAAAACTATATGTATTATCAAGGTTTTAATATTAAGAATTAGCATAGATCCATCATTAAATTTAGATGTGCAAATCTTTCCTCAAATTTTGAACTCAAAGATAGGTTACTTAGTAAATCTAGAATTAAGATAGATTTATACTATTATTAATAAAATCACATATATTGAATATCAAGACTATGATAATGATGTTTGTTTTATTTTTTTGTTATTATATTCTTTTTTAAAAGGAAAGAAAAATAAAGATGCTTTTTTTTATGAGACAAAAAATGATGAAAGCAATACAAGTATTCTTCCTCCATTATACATAAAGAGCCAAAGAAATGGTTCTTTCACAATTAAATTATTTGATTGAGAGATGTTTGTTATAATGAATGTGAGATATATGTGTAATTCCTTACGTATTCAATATGGAACTGACATCTAGTATTTAAAAAAATATTAATTATAAAAAATGGTTCTTTCAAAATTAAATTAGTTCAGGTAGTTTAGAGTTAGAAGTGAAGTTTAGAGTTAGAAAGTTAGTTTAGGTAGTTTAGAGTTAGAAGTGAAGTTTTTTGATATTGTTGCTAGTTGTTATTGATCATAGGTTCGACTCTCTTCAATTCTTTTGGGGCGAGACCCCATAATTAAGGCCAATGGTTTACCGAATTGTTCTAGTTTTCTTGGGGCGAGACCCCATAATCAAGCGCAACGGTTTACTAGATTGTCTCACTATTCTGCATTTGGCTCCTTTTCAAGTATATTTCTGGGGTAATTTTGTTTGAACAAAGATTTGTTCGAATTGCAAGTTTAAGCAATGTAGAGTACACAATTCAAGTGTCAAGAGAATTTTCAATGTATTGAATCCATTTATGCATTCAAAAATGCAAAATAAACAATGAAATATAATCTCTCGGTGTGCAAACCTTTTTTCAAATTTTGCATTTTTAAAGAAGTTTGCACATCAAAAGATTTGATCCCTATCTAAGCTTGCTAGATTCGTGATTAAAATGGATATATATTGGTTTTATTGTGTCAAGAGGAGTTCTACATTCCGGTATGGAGAGATGTTTTTGTAGTGACCATTGTTAAATCAAAAAATAATAATAATAAAATATAATGTGACCTCAAGTAAAAAAATAATAAATAAAATAAATAAATAAATAGATTGAATTCAATTGTAATTTTATTTTTATTAATAAAATTACAAACATTTTTTATAATAAAAAATCGTAATATACATATTACATTAAAATAAATTTAAATAATAATTATTCATATTCATAACCATGATATTTCAAAACTTCATATTTAAATTTAAACATATAAAACTTAATACTTACATTAAATCTTTTCTAATACATTAAAGTGATAATACATTAAAAAATTAAGTTATAATTTAACTTGTCAAAAAAAATGTGAAGCTCATATATACAAAACTATATGTATTATCAAGGTTTTAATATTAAGAATTAGCATAAATCCATCATTAAAATTACGTGTAAATTTTCCCTGAGATTTTGAACTCAAAGATAGGTTACTTAGTAAATCTAGAATTAATATAGATTGATGCTATTATTAATAAAATCACATATATTGAATATCAAGACTATGATAATGATGTTTATTTTACTTTTGTTATTATATCTTTTTTAAAAGCAAAGAAAAATAAAGATGATATTTTTTATGACACAAAAAATGATGAAAGCAATACAAGTATACTTCCTCCATTATACATAAAGAGCCAAAGAAATGGTTCTTTCAAAATTAAATTATTTGATTGAGAGATGTTTGTTATAATGAATGTGAGATATATGTGTAATTCTTTACTTATTCAATAATGAATGTGAGATATATTTGTAATTTTTTACTTATTTAACATGGAATTGAAACCTAGTATTTAAAAAAATATTAATTATAAAAAATGGTTTTTTCAAAATTAAATTATTTCATTGAGAGGGGTTTGTTATAATGAATGTGAGTAATTTCTTACGTATTCAACATGGAATTGTCACTTAGTATTTAAAAAAATATTAATTATAAAAAAGTTTATGTGGCTTCACTTGTGGCTTAAGAAACAATGACCCAACGGCATCTAAGCAGTCAAAATCACCTAGGGATCGCACCTAGCTTGGGCCACACCAATCCTTAGTATGGTTGGATTTTTTCCCACAGAGTTTCGAACCAATGAACTTTGAATCACGGAGTGACTTAATAATACACCCCATCACCATCTATTCTATGTCCAATGGGCCTCTTCCTAAAAAATAATTGAAAGTAACAAAATTGCAATCTTTTTATATTCAATATGGAATTGATATATAACATTTAATAACAAAAACAAAATTAATAACTATAAATAAAATAATTTAATGCTTAAGTAAAAATTTTGACATCCTAATATGACATAGATATGTGACTCTTTCATTACTTAACATAAAGTTTACACATGATATTTAAAAAGAATATTAATAACAAAAGTCAAGCATAAATAAAATATTTCATATTACACACACACACACATATATATATATATAATTGAAAGCTTTTTTTCATTCTTATTACATTTAAAGACACTTTCTAAATAAAATATTTCATATTGAAAGTAAAACATTCTTATTACATTTAAAGACACTTTCTATAATCTAGTAGGAGTGAGTTGTGTATTTCCTTCTATGTTCAAGATGTAGTTTCCATACAATGTTTAAAAAATAATTTAAAAAAATCAATGTCATACATATGGGGAAAATGTTATAGTAATTGTAAATGAGTGTAAACATTTAAATGTCGGCTCAATAAAAGATTAAAACATAAGAAAAAGTACATAAAATGAATTTATAGATCAAAATAATAATAATAATAAAACATAATGTTGATTCAAGTAAGAAAGCAATAAAAATAAGAGCATTTCACCTTTTGGGTAGTTGAGAGCGTAGGTGTAATCAATGTGGTAACCACTTCTAGGGTTTCCTAAAAATATTATTGTTATTAAGCACACATGACACCCCAATTGGGAGGAGGTAACAATCCCCCATTCAATAAAATCGTGGCTGGAAGATTCTCTAGACGAGCTACTCATAGACCTGACAATTTCACTCATGGAAGGAGAAATTAGAAAAACTTAGTATCGACAAAGGAACAAGCATAGGGGGCAAAGAATGAAACATATCAAGGGAATCCACACACCAAACACTTAAAAATACAAATACATGCCTTCCACAAACAATAAAAGCTCCAATTTTGTGAAATTATATTGGATAAAGTGGGGGAAAAGATATAGTTTATGAAGGACCACATATTAATTTGCAAATTGGTTGGCATACGGCCCTTAGAGAGAATTTTCTTGTGTTGGATCCAAAAAAATTGATAGATAAAGGGAGATATGGAGCTTAATCTAGGATCGAAGGACTTCTTCACAGTGATCTTTAAAAATGTAGAGGACAAAGACAAATATTCTGAGGACCCTACTTCCTCAATTATGTAGGGCTATACATGAAACCCTGGATCGAAAGTTTTAACCCTAACCAAGATGACTTCAATCCAACCCCTTTTTAGCTATGTTTATACTCTTTGTTGTAGGAATTTTGGGAACCAACCCCACTGAAAGGCATTGGAAACACCATTAGATCCTTCATTATCATCTCAGAAACCACCAAATTGGGTAGGTACACATCATATGCCAAATTATGTGCCTATGGAGCTTAATCTTTGATTGATTCTTCACAGTCATATTTGACAAAGTAGAGGAAAAAGACAGAATATTCTAAGGGCCCTACTTCCTCAATTTTGCAGCGTTATACATGAAACCCTAGATTGAAAGGTTTAACCCTAACAAATATTACTTCAATCCAACCCCTTTTTGGCTATGTCTATACTATTTTTCATAGGAATTTTGGGAACTAGTCGTACTGGAAGGCATTGGAAACACCATTAGATCCTTCATTATGTTCTCAGAAACCACCAGATTGGGTAGGTACACATCATACGCCAAACTATATGTTTATCTAGACCTCACAAAATCTCTACTAGAAAGCATTAAAATAAGCTATCATGATTATATATGGGAGAAACATATATAATATGAACAAATTCCCTTCAAATGTTGAAAATTCCATGAATACAAGAATCTATTTAAGGAATTCCCCCAAAATCAAACTTTGAAGACAATGTTGGTAGAGTAACAGGAAGACGACGAAGGATTCACCAGGGTCTCCAACAAGAAAAAACCAACACAGAAAGGAATAATAGATCCCTCAAGACCGAAGGAAGCAAATGATAATAAATACTCAGCACTCCCAATGGAAGGAGATACTCTGCGGGACCAAGAAGAACATAAAATAGAAACTGAAGAGCAAGCATTTGCACTTGAAAACATTTATGAATGTGAAGAAAATAAAAAAGTGCAATTAAAGAAGAAAGGCAATATGGAAGATATAATAATGGCTAAAGATGAAAAAGAGGAACTAGAAATTGAAAAACAAGAAGATGCAAAGTTGAAAAAAATGGACCTACATAAAATAGCACACGAGTGGAGAACAAGGGACCCAATCACCATATCGGAAGAACATGTGCGACTGATTACAAAGGCTTATCTCAAGAATCAAAGAAGAGCAAGCAAGCAAGCTCCAGGTGACAACTCAAAACCCATGAATACATATTTAGGAGTTAAAAGTAACATTAACAAGGAACACAAAAAATAAGTAAAAGAAGACCAAAGCAGAGGTAGGAAAATAAATAAGTAGCTAATCCAAGAAATGGGAGAATATCTTGTAAATGTAGGAAGAGTTATGTTAATGATAGAGGCATTCTAGTCTCCTCCACCCCCTCCCCAATGAAAATCATATCATGAAACATTAGGAGACATAATGGAAAGTCCAAGAAGAGACTCCTAAAGAACAAAATAAGAAAAGAAAACCTTGATATTTTCATGCTCCAAGAAACCAAATTTTCCATTAGCACTCTTCAAAACATTTCCAAACGCATTTGGAAAAATTGTTAAGTCATAGTCAATGAAGCTAATGAGGCCTTAGAGGGCATAGTTATCCTATGGAACCCTAATAACATAACTCTTTAAGACTCTCTATCTACTTATATAACCATAACTATCCAATTTCAACCTTTAGGAATTACCAAAAGGGGATACATTATCAAAGTATATGGCCCAACTCAGCCCAGGGAAAAAAAGTTGTTTATAGATAGACTTTAAAACCTTCTGCAGGTTGTTAAAGACCATTATTGGATTATAGGAGAGGATTTTAATATCATCAAATCCATAGGAGAAGAAGGGGGGTACCAAAAGGCTAGAAGAGGAATCACAACTCTTTATGTAGTTATTGCAAACTTCAAAACTTGTGGATATGGAAACCAACAATGGCACCTTTACCTGGAACAACAAAAGGGGAGGACCATCACAAATTGCATCCCAACTTGATAAATATTTAATATAATAAATTGTTACACTATTGGGATTAATTTTCCAAGCCACCATCATGCCTTTCCAAGGCTCTGATCATTGACCCATACAATTATGTTGGGTGTGGAGCCTGATTATCTTCTTGATTAAGAGGTTTTAGCCACGTTGGAACCCAGTTCCTAAGAAGGGTTTCAACGATGCCCGTATAATAGTTGTCAGAGGGGTCCAGGGGGGGTGACGACTACTTTTAAAGAGCCTCCCTTCCTGGATGGGGGTTCGGGGGAAGCACCCTTGAAGCTAAAAATAGATGAAAAATTTCCTTGTAAAATATTGTAATTTCGTAGTCAATCTGGGCCATTCATTAGGTGAATGATCTAATGGTAGAAGTTATGTTAATTTAGGGTTTTTTTTCCCTAGAAGGAAACCCTCGGTTTATATGAGGGAATTGTATTGCAGTTATGTATGATTATTTTGAGAGAGAGAGAGAGAGGAGGTTGTGTGAGAGCAAAGAGGAAATTACATCGGATCTATTGTAGGTTGTATCTCTTCATTTTGCTAGATAATATAAAAGGAAGGGCTGGTTGTTTCTCCATGGACGTAGCCCAAATTGGGTGAACCACAATGTTGATGGTTCTGGACCTACCAACATTCAGGGGATCTCCCCGATATGGAGTCTGAACTAGACCTCACACCATTTGGAGTAGGAGTCCCAACAGTGGGTAGTAGTGTAATGCCTTGACTGCGGTAGCGCGTAGAGGAAAGTATGATAACCTTGGGTGAGAGCAAGTGTGTGACCCTGCGGAGAGTCAAGTGTGATGCACGAAGGTTCTAACACACATAGGGGAAAAGGAAGTGCGCCCCTTAGAAGCATGTAATAGTACGCAGCTTGAAATGAACACAAGAGCATAATGACATCACAAGGTAAAATGCAGAATAGTCCACAAATTAAAGTGATGAGTTAATCCAACAACACACATTTAACAAGATTCATACAAATGCATACAAAGTAGTTCATAAGCATATACGTAACTTAAATAGCATTCATTGCAAACGCAACAAGAATAGTCCTACTACATTAACAACATATGGATGAAAGTGTGTCAGCACTGATTTTATTATTATAAGTGAAAGTTCCATCCATACATACACCATTGACGACCACTAGCCCCAATACTGGAACATTATAGTCAAGAACACATGCTCCTCCAAATAAGTATATGTTAGGAAATGACAACAAGAAATTCCAGTTTAATTTGTCCTTGAATTAAACTGTGAATTAAAATTGAATTCTATTCTCATAGCAACTGGTAAATAGTTAATTAAGTTTAATTAACTTAATTAGCGTAGGAATTTCGAGTTGGAAGTTTTTCTATAGTCATGTATATGTTCTCACTAAACTTTAGGGGTCTAGGATGAGTTTATTTGAGTTGTAATTAGATAACACAGTTTGACTGAGCTATAGACAGTTAAACTAGTTCTAACTGTTTGTGGAACTAATAGAGGTCTAATAGTGAGATGGTGCACTGGTGCATCCTCAATGCTACTCTATCTAACTGAATATTCCCTCATGAGAAACTCATGCATGTCGAGTCAGAGAAAGACCCAACTGAGACTAGAGTGTAGGGAGAGTGTACTATCAGTTGTAGAATGATCCGAGTTGTACATATCACGCTTGCAATTAGAAGAGGACCTAGTTTTGGATTTCGCAGTTATGAAAGAAGGAATTCCCAATTAAATATGGGCTATTTCTCTCAGGAATTGTGTAAGGAAATAAGGGCTCAGCATGCAGCAGAAATTGGCTAAGTGTTGGTTAGTGTGGTCTTGTGAGGTAGAGAGTTGATCATACGTGTGCAGGAATTGTTCTTGTGACAACAAACTTTATATTATCACTTAGATTTCTGATTAATAAAATAGATAAGCGAGGTTTTGAGCAGTGGATTTCCCCATATAAACAATTGTGTTATGTGTCTTTGATTATCTTCCTCTTGTCGATTATTGTTTTCATCAACCTATTGGTTTCCGTTGTTTGAGAGTAGAGTAGATTCTTGTCTTGTGTTTTAGTACATTACATGAGCTGTGAATCTATAAGAACATCTACATGGTATTAGAGCTTAAGATAGTATACTAGAGGAGATTTTGAAGTTTTGAGTTTTGGGTTATAGGTGAAATTCGAATTTTCAATACATACTTCAGGATCGACATATGGCGTTCTACGTTTTGCGGCTCAAGTATGTCTTGGAAGGCAGCTCGAATTATATAGCCTTGAAGGATAAAATGGAGGATGCGTTGGAGGATAATGGCTTGAAGGAATTCATTGATCAAGATATTCTAAGCTACCAACATTGGATGCAAAATATTTGGCTAAATGGAAGAAATGTGTGGTGAAGGCAAGGCGGATAATCCTTGAGGGAGTTTGAGACCACATTGTCTCGTTTTAGCTCCCTATAATACTAGTGATTCCCCCATTACTATTGTTGTTTCATCCCTTATTGTTATTGTTGTGCCCCTATTGTCCCCATATTGTTATTATTGTTCCCCATAGAATCCCACTATTGTTATTTTTGTGCCTTTATATTATTATTGTTAGATCGACTTTGGTTATATTGTGACCCCTTAGACTCCTATATATAGAAAGGAGGTTTTATAATTTGAATCATCTAAGAATTGTTCATTTGTGTAATGTAAAGGAGGTTTCCCCTTAGAAGAGGCTTATTTCTAAGGCGTTGATCTATCTTTTCTATCTTTTTGTGAGCTGGTTTCATAACATTTGGTATTAGAGGTTTGGATTCTAGGGTTTCGTTTCTCCAAACAGGCCATCGTGGAAGTTTCGCTATAATTTTTTCGCTACAAAGTTTTAGAAGCTAAAAAAAAAAACCCATTCGAGAAGGAATCGGTATGAACCTCGGGCCCAAATTTCAAATCTTGTATCGCTATATTTTCAAAGATATAATCTGAGGAAGTTAGGGTTTTTGCAAAACCCTGAATTACATTCCAAACAGGTGACCATGGGAAAATCGTCATAACTTTCACTCTAAGCATCAGACTGAATTTCCATGAGAAGTTATAGAAAGAGGACGGACTATAGTTTTTTGGGTATCATTTTCAGAACTTAAGGTTGAAACAGTGACCCGTGGCACGTCGTACAAGTTCGCTCTACTGAACCAGTCTATACTCAGGTCATCGTGGGAGATTTGGCATAGCTCTTCATTGGAGAATCCAATCTTGATCATACTTGCGGAGATAGAAATATTACTGATAGGGTTATCGCAGGAATAAATTTCAGACCTTGGAGATCCAAAATTACAGAGATACATCATATTCAATATCGAGCGCCTATAAAGTGAAAAAAAGGTGTGTAGTTTTTATTTTTATTTTTTCATAAGCTTGGTTTGAAAAATTAGTTTTAAGGAATTCAAAGGGCATAGTGAAGCATTATTATCAGTAATTGATGCCCCGAAGAAAGAAAATGGAAACACCTAGTAAGCAACCTGAAAGCTCTAGCATGACTCATGAAGAAGAGGAAGAAATGCAACATGATATATCAAAATTACAAGACCAAGTGCAACAAATTTCACTCACACAAAAAGTAACAGAAGCTAAGATGGATGGTTTAAAGAAAGACGTAGAAGCTAAGATGTATGGCGTGGAAGCTAAGATGGATGGTTTAAAGAAAGGCGTAGAAGCTAAGATGAATGACATGGAAGCTAAGATGGATGGCGTGGAAGCTAAGATGGATGGCATGGAAGCTAAGATGGATGATTTAAAGAAAGGCATGGAAGATTTGAAGATAGATTTGAAGACAAATTTGACAAAGTTTCTACAAGAAATGCTTACTAATGGCGAAAGGGTAGTAAAGGAAACTCATGATGAGAACAAAATAAATGTTAATCATGATTTCATAGACTCTAACATTGGATCAAAGAACCACCATGTTCCAAAGATCGATATGAGGAAGTTTGATGGCAAGGATCCCGGAACATGGATACTACAGATGGAGCAATTTTTTGATCTCCATAATGTGAAAAACACACAAAAGGTACGCATTGCAACTTTATATTTGGAACCAAATCAGTTTGTATGGTATCGATGGCTTTGCTCTCATAAACAAATTGTCACTTGGGCTATTTTTACGGATGAAATGATAGCACATTATGAGGATATAAAAAGAAACACTTTTTTTAGCCAATTGATAAATCTCAAACAAAAGGGTTCAATGATGGAGCACATTGAGGACTTCCAAAAGTTGAATATAAGGGTTAAATATATTCCAGAGGATCATAGGATTGATGTGTTCATAGGGACTTTAAAAGATAACATCCAACATGAGGTTCACCTTTGGGAACCAGATTCATTAGAGAAAGCATTTAGGTTGGCAAGAAAAATGGAAAGGAAAATTATGGCAACAAGGAAGCCTACCACTCACAATCATAAAGATGGAAGTGTTGTTGCCCCTAGCCATCCACAAACTACAAGATTGACACCACAACAATTGGAAGAAAAAAGAGAAAAAAGGCTTTGTTACAGTTGTGATAGTAAATACACTAAAGGTCATAAGTGTGCCGAGAAGAAATTATTTTACATAGATTGTGAAGAGGAGGAAGAAAAGGAACAATAAATGTCAAAAGAAGAGGATATACACCAGGAACAAACCCTAGAAAAAGAAGAAATGAATCCTACCATATCTTGTAATGCATTGGTTGGAATTACCACTCCTCAAACTATCAAGATAGAAGGGCATATCAAGAAGAAAAAGGTAACAGTGTTGATTGATTCCAAAAGTATCCATAATTTTATTCATTGTAAGATAGCCAAGGAATTGAATTGCTTCCGATATCCAGCACCAGAGTGTCGAGTGATGGTTGCAAGTGGAGGAACCATAAATTGCTTAGGAAAGTGCCATAATATCAAGCTATCCATGGGAGAATATGTATTGAATAGCCCAATGCTTTCCATTCCAATGGGTGGTGCTAATGTTGTACTAGGAGTCCAATGGCTACAATCCTTGGGTACAATAGCTTTTAATTTTCAATAACTTTTCATGAAATTCTCTTCAGAAGGAAAGGAAGTTGAATTAAGGGGTATCGCAGGGAAACCGGGAAAGATAATCATCTCTAATGGAATGACAAAGCTTCTAAAGAAAGAACAACGAGGCATAATTGCAAAATTATGTTCACTAGAGGTTCCCACATCAAAATCATCCATTTCTCCAAATCTCCAAAAAGTCTTGGACAATCATTCCAAGGTATTTGAGACTCCCAAAGGCCTCCCACCTATTCATGATAATGATCATGCTATTAATTTGATTCTAGGAAGTGTTCCTCCAAACATCAGGCCTTACAGATATCCCTATGTCCAAAAGAGTGAAATTGAATGTATGGTTGTAGAAATACTAGAGGTGGGTATAATTCAACCTAGTCAAAGTTCTTTCTCTACTCCAATAGTATTGGTTCACAAGAAGGATGGATCATGGCGCATGTGTCCAGATTATAGGGAGCTCAACAAGCTCACTATTAAACATAAATTTCCCATTCCTGTCATTGATGAATTATTGGATGAATTGCATGAATCAATTTACTTCACCAAGTTGGATCTTCGTTCAGGATATCATCAAATCAGAATGAAGACTGAAGAGATTCCAAAAACAACATTTAGAACTCATGAGGGTCATTATGAATTTTTGGTCATGCCTTTTGGCCTTACTAATGCACCTTCTACATTTCAAGGTTTGATGAATTCCAGTTTCAAACCCTTCCTTATAAAAATTGTGTTAATATCTTTTGATGATATACTAATCTACAACAAGTCTTGGAAGGATCATGTCCAACATGTTGACATGGTGCTCAAACTATTGGAGGAGAAACAATTATATGCAAAAATCTCCAAATGTTTCTTTGGAGTATAAGAGGTGGAATATCTGGGTCATATTGTATCTCATGAAGGTGTTAAGGTAGACCCTAGCAAAATTAAAACCATTAAGGAATGGAAAATCCCCACATCCATAAAGCATCTATGAGGATTTCTCGGGTTGATAGGGTATTATCACAAGTTTGTTAAGAATTATGGGAGAATAGCAGCACCTCTGTTGTAGGGAAAAGTATCCAATACGGAATGACCCTATCCCACTCTAAGGGTGATAGTACCTCAGCAACAACCGAAGCAAAGCTATCTAAGATTTCTTCTTTATGAAAGTAAAATAGGGGAGAAAGGGATCCACTAACCGATGTCTTTCGCTAATGATTGATCCAATCTTCTCTCCTTGCTGCTTGCTCCCAGCTCCTTGCTCTTTCACTGGCCCAGCTACACAAAGATCCTGCAAAAAGGCAAGAGAGGGAAACTACAAGAAGCATACATTCATAATTGATTCAAGGATTAGAATAAATCAAATACGCAAGTATAACAATACACCATTGAGACACATGCATATAGAAGAACCTCAAATGCTTTATTAATGGAAGAAGTAAAGTTCAGGAAGTGTTACAACCATAAGAGGCCCAATCCAGCATCACCTTCCCAGCAGAAAGAAATCTCCTCTTCACCTCCTTCAAAGAAAATCACCCAATAGCTCTAAACTCAAACCAACAGCACTTCCTTACATTCACAAAATTCCAGCCTCCTCAGACCTCATGAGAGAGCTCTATATATAGGAGTTTTGGAGAAAGGATGAGTCAGCTTGAGAGCTGACTAGTGTCCTCTCCCACTTCAGTTATTCTTCAGTCCTTGAGTCGACTTGGAGATCCTTGCTTCCACTTGGAGTTTAAGAACCTCTTACTCATCACTAGGCGAATTCCTTGATCCAAGTGTCACTTTGGAAGCTTCCTGGGCACTGACACATTGAGGAATGAGACTTCCACATGTCAAATCTCGCTCAGCACAGGTAGCCTTTGTTGGAGTTGACATTCAACGCAGGTACAGAGTGGAGCACTTGACATTCAGCGTAGATGCTCAGTGGAGCAGTTGACATGATCTAGAATTTGCTTGTTTTTGAGTGTTTTCAGGTGGAGAACTGATATTCAGTGCTGTGGTTTGCTGACCTTGTTCCTCTAGGGGTAGGAACAACATGTTTAGGGACTTTGGATCCCTTAGATTATGGACATTTCATGCTTCATGCTGTAAGGCACAAAAATGTCTATAACAGTTGCTCCCTAAAGTATGAGGTCGTTTATCGGGTGAAATGCTTTATCCGGAGGATCCGAAGTTCATTCAATCGCTGAGAGGTGACCTGTAATAAAATACAATACAATACATTATTTTTCATTCTGCTTTCATGATCTAGCTGAGGCAGGCATTCCCATGCTCAGCTTTATAAATTCATTTTGGTACATAGAACAGACGATCGTCTGATGGTAGACTGATAATTCTCTGCTGAAATTATCATCCTTTGAGTAGGATGATCATCTGCTGCAATGATGTACATGTCAAATGTCTTTATATTTCCTGAATATATATCGCAGCCCGGATGGATGAAACTAGATCCGGGGTCTTCAAACTCGTTCGATCTTCACTCTAAGTACAAGTCGATCCATGTGAGATTGCGCTGAAGTCGAACATGGAAAGACATCGCTTGATTACCGGTCAATGATGTAAACCGTTAACAAGCGCGAGAGGAATCACCGATAATGATAATGACCCTCAAGGTACTGCAGTACAATTCACGTGATGTGAATAAAGGACTTGGCGTCGAACACCACGCAAAATCTTCTGGTCGAAGGTCATTGATGTATACCTGTCGCCGAAAGTGAGAAACTTGCCATTGAGGCATGCAAGCTTCAAAGTACTGAAGGGGTTGTTCCTAGATCAACTTCTTGGATAATGAGCTGAAGTCGACAAGAAGCGATCCGTCAAAGGAGGGCCTTAATGAATCCCACATCAGTGACACGGAACGGAGCTAATGATTTTAGTGGAGGTGAAAACAATCTGTGACATATGATTTAGGGTGGCGGTCATGAATGGATGAAGGATAATGTATGGCAGTGGATGGGACACGATTGACTCTTTCTGAATGACATCTCTTGAACATATAACGACACTAATGCGATGGATCGGTAGCATTACCCCAAATGTGGATGGTTTGGCGAGACCATGGTGATGAGACCGGTGAATGAAACAACCCAACCCGATGTGGTACGGAGGCAAAAGTGTCATGTTCAAGAGCGACTTGCTACCATTAAAGCTTTGAGGTTCTCCCAATTTTTCCCAGTCATTTCTGACCAGTACCTCTTTATTTTTATCAAGCTTGAGGAGGATAACATATGCTTGTTCTATAACCTGCCCTTCAGGCAAGCCCATCGCTATGTTTTAACGAGCCTAGCGATAGGGAAACTCGTTCTCGTCTAAAGACAAGTTTGTCACTATTTAATGCATTTAACGAGTCTAGCGACAAAGACAACTCGGTCCTTTTCATTTTTAGAGAGTCTGAAAAGGTACGTAAAGTCAACTCCAAAGGTCCTTTTTCGTCATCTAATCCCTTAAGTCCGAAAAAGTATAAAACAATACAGAAGGGATGAATGTTCGATAGTTTTATCGAGCCGAACTAGACAAGCGCTCGATCTTTTTGTGCAATAATCCCTTAGGTCCAAAAAGATTAAAATCTAGAGGAGGGATAGCTCTTTCGGTCGCTTTAATGAGCTGGAAGGCCAAAACTCGGCAAACTTTTCATATTTTACGAGTCAGTGAAAAGAGCTCAAAGAAGACTCGTATTTTGAGGAACGAGTGATAAACAGGGATAGCAGCAGGTTCCAGGTACAGGTTGGAATTTTCCAATCACGGCAATGTCACAAGGATGGCTAGGTGAAATCACTCTTCGCAGCTGTTCCTCAAAATAGGTAAACAATCAAGTGGAGGTGAATGATCGGCCAAATGAAAAGTGGAGGTGACGGTGCAAACACGACCAAGGCTTTTATGGCTGATGAATTTACGATCTCAAATAGTTATTTACCGGTTCATTTTTTCTGGATGAGCTTCAACTCTGGGGGAAGCCTGCTCACATGCTTATGTTTATTTTTTAACGAGCATGAATTCCGCGTTAAAACTGCTCGGTTTTGCGTTTATTTTTTAACGAGCATGAACTTTGCCAAAACTGCTCGTTTTTGCGTTTATTTTTTAACGAGCATGAACTTTTCCAAAACTACTCGTTTCCTGCATGCCCCCAGCATAATAACTCAAATCCAGGTGCATGCCCCCCAAGCTTCATTGCATTCAACTCGGTGGTTGGAATGAAGGTTTACCTTTGAGCTTTGAAAAGGGGATTTGTTTCATTTTTTAATGAGGTTGACACAGTAAAAGAACCATCCTCAAGACTCCTTGTTTCATTTTTTAACGAGGTTGACACGAGATAAGAACCGTCCTCGGAGCCCACTGTATTTACAGTATTTCTATTAGGGCGATGATCCATGCCGACAAAATATTTAGGAATCTCCCGAATCCATTAGATACAGAAGATTTCATTTTGTAGGTTTCCACCGTGGCCACTCCCGCCAGATTACTTGGAGGTGGTAGGGCGAAAGTACCCATTAAGGCAGGGTCTTTTAGGAAGCCTACCCCAATATTTTGAAGCGAATGATCGCTTCCATGGATCATTGGAATGCTTCCCGTAACTTGTGAACTGTCGGGGAGGAAAGTTTGTTGGTCGACGACTGTAATTCTTCCTTGAAAGGGAAACGCAATTTTCCTGAAGTAGGTCGACACAACTGCAGCCATGGCATATATCCAGGGCCTTCCCAGTAGGATGTTGTAATCGAGGTTTCCATCGATTACTTCAACATCGACTTCTACTGTTTTGCCCCCCAGTTCAACTTGCAAGTTACTTAAAATCCCGTATGGAGTGTATGATCGTCCATCAAATGCTTTTAACATCGTTGACGATTTCGACAAGGGTGGTGAGCCTAAATTTTTCCAGCAACTCATCGACATAAGACATGTAGATGCCCCCTCATCAATAATTGTTCGATGAACAGTTTTGTTGAGGGCTTTCACTTGAATAAGGAAAGCTAGTTGAGCTGGTAACTGAGGGTCATATCCTTTATGATCAAAGGCCACAAGATTGGAATCCATTGGGCCAATCCCACCTATTGCTGATAATAAAGCTTGCTCTTGGGAGGGGCAATTTTGCGGTACCTCAATTGTCGACATAGCGGACGGCGATTGGGCCAAGTCCTCTACTATGTTATAATTCTGTGCTACTTTTGCACAAGGATTAAATGTCGATTTGTGTACTACTCCCTTTGGAGACTTTATCATTTGTTCAGGAATGATGGGTGGCACAACTTTGGTCAAAGTTGTCGTCGAACTACTAGGTTGTTCATTAGCCTTGTTATTCGACAGTTGTGGATTCCCGTAATCTTTATTCCTTGTCAAAGCATCATTCTGCTGCTTTGAGGTAGACAACATAAGCACTTGGGATAGGGAAGTATTTTGATTAGCAACCAGTTTGGTTTTCGGGCTTGGAAACGGATCAGTCAATACTGCTGGCGTTTTTGAACTCTTAAAGAGTTTTTTAACTTCAGCTATATGTGGACAATCTTTCGTCCAATGATCCTCATCGCATATATGACACCCTGCGGGGGGTTTCCTTTTTCTCCCTTTCTTTTTCTTCTTGCCCTCTGGTTGCTTCAGTTGTCTGCCCTTGTCGGTCGACATGGCATTTACTTCTGAGGCAAGAAGTTCCTCATTTGCATTTTGACTAGAAATTTTGTGCTTGCCAATCACGCCATCGCCGGCGTGAGAGTCATTGTTTGATTTAGGAGGAGGAGGAATTGAGAATTCCGGTCTAGGGGCGTCAGGTATCTTGTCGTAGAGCGTGCCAGACTGAGTATACACTAAGTCTAGATACTGTGCACGAGCAATAACCTGCTCCTCTGTTACAACTACCCCCTTGGCCACATCTTCCGTTATAGCAGGAAGTAGCAACTTTATAAACCACTCAGCTAATAGCTGATCTGGAACATAAGTCTTCACCATTTTGCGACGACGACGCCACTCATGTATATGATCAGATATATGTGTGGCTGTTGTCTGCTTGAAATTGGTTAAGATTTCTGTTCCAGTTTCATACCTTATTGGTAATTGAAAATGGGTTAAGAAAGTCGTGGCTAGGGAACTGAAATTGTCGAAAGAGGCTCTAGGTAATTCAATATACCATTTAGCCGCTGGACCTGTCAATGTCCTCTGAAAAAGGCGAAGCCTTATCGAATCATCATTCAAGGTGTTCGACGAACACCACAGATGAAAAGTCATCACATGATTCGACGGGTCTTCGCCAGGATTTCCATTGAATTTAGGAATGTCCGACGGAAGCTTGTGAGGAATCGCTGGCCACCAATGGGCATAGGCAATTGGATCGTTCATCAATCGATGTAAATCTGGTAATTCTAAAGTTGCCACGAATGGTAACTGTTGATTCAGGTTTGGCGAGGTGTACCCAGGATACGATGGAATCGCCTGAGCAGTAGGCCTTTGCATACCAGCATAATGCAATTGATGCTGGTATGACTGATACGGCTGGTGGACTTGACCACTGTAAAGTGGTTGATTTAACCCGTTTTGAATATAGGGTTGTCCACTATTCGCAAAGATCTGTTGCTCAGATCCTTGGTACACCTGCTGGAACTGTGGTTGTTGGTACTGCACCATCCATGGCTGTGAAGCCATGTTTTGCTGTGCTATACTAACCGACGGACCAAGATGCGGGGTAATTGTACCCGTTTGGACCTGTGTCGTCCCGACAGTTGGCGATTGTGGTTGTGTTGCAGGGTCAAGGGGCTGTTGCATTACAACCTGGGGTTGACATACAACAGGCATCGTTTGAACCTGCGACACGGTTACAATAGCTGGCGTCGTCGGGATGCTAGACATAGGTACACATTGTTGCATAGAATACACAACTCTTGGCTGTTGGGGTAACATAGGTACCCAACCACTTGTCGTAACTCCAGTCAAACCTGAACACTGTTGAGAACTGCCGTATGGGTATCCTCCCGGAGGGGGTAATGAAAGGGCATATTGCCCCCCATACGGTAGCAATCCGGAACTCAAGGGTATGGCTTGCCTTTGAGGACTGGATGGCCCAAATTGACCTCCATAGGGATCAATTTGTCTAGTTTCAACATAAGAATTACCGGGTATTATACCGGAAGAACAAACTGGAACAGACCACACTGTCGAAATAGTCCCTGGGTGGACTCCTTCTAGCTGTTGAGAGCTAGTTGGGATAGATGGTACTCCGGCAAACATCGTCGGAGTGGCGGTAGGGAGCTCTGCCGTCCCTGTGTCGTTCGACACAGTCCTAGATGTCGACGGTTGCTCAGACATTTTAAGTCTATCCAATAGACTGCCTAGCGATTCTACAGGAACTTCTGCTGGCGATGGACAAACTTTTGATGCAGAAGGAAAAAGAGTGACACCTACTCCAAAATGAGTTGGAATATTTGCTTGCGAGTCCTCTACGATTTCCTCTATTGCAATCAAACCAGGTGGAAGAGGAAGACCGTCAGGTCCGTAAAAGATTTCTGGTGCCGAAGAAGGGGTTGTTTCGACAGCGACAGTTGTTTGAGGAACAATACTCTCTGGACCGGTTACAGATGGAACTGGTTCAGTTATGCAAGTACTTGTTCTCAGACCAGGATCAGTGTTACTGTCCTTCTGTGGCTGTTGAACTTCTTCAATAGAGGCAGGGATTCCAGAAATACTCGGAGTAACCGGGATCTCAGATGTTGTTGGAACAATTGTTCTAACTTTGATAGGAGATTTCGACCCGGTTAAGCGAGTTCGCTTTGTCCGTACTACTTTCGATTCCAGAGACAAAGACGGTTGACTCGCAAGCCTCCGCGAACGACGGGGTTTCAATTGACTTTCTTCCACGGTTGCGGATTACTCGATCAACTAAAATACAAAAAGGGGGAATTATATTTCCGAATTGAATGAATTTTATTAGACGCTTTTAGACACAACTTGCTTTTTCAGTTTTAAAGAGTCGAGAAAAAGCTAAAGATGACTCTAGTCTCCTTCGATATTTTAACGAGCCTGAAGTGACAAATGCTCGGTTGGACTTTTTCAGTTATAGAGTTTGAAAAAGGCCAAAAGAAACTGCTCTGGAGATCTAGGCAGAGGGTGTGCCAAACCTTTCGCGAAACCACAGAATACGTTTTACGGTACGGGTGGTCGATCTTCGTGAATGCTGTGTTCACTGCATCGCGATCAGTAGGGCGGCCGACACGGCTTCCTAAGGATAAAGGGTAAATGCCTATAGGGGTCTCCCAATATATACGCGACGGTACGTGGGAGCACAAGTCCGTATTAGTGCTATCGTCCCTCAGGAGGAATCACCCACCTTCGTAGAGATCGACAGTCACTACGTTTAACGACGCCGGAACACGTCTCTACCTAGACCTCTACTGTGAGCGTTATGTTGCAAAGCGTTGTTAGGTTCATTCAATATATTTTAAGTTGATCTTTTTAAAGTTTGCCTTTCAGGATCACCACGAGATGTATTGGTACAAATTCCTAAATGCAGTCTAAGATGATAAGCAAGCTTTATTCAATCTTTTCGACTTATGAAAATCTTAACTACTGAGGGAAAAGAAAGACATCATCTTTTCACACAGATCACAAAGCACACACTAATGCACTTTCTCCTAAATCAACATGCAAACTTACAAATGCAAAATGCAAAATGCAGGTATTTCTTTTCTCTTTCCTAATGTTGATGTATTACAAAAAGAAAGCTGTTGTATAATTTTGAATTCAATTTCAAGTGAAAGCAAACAAGCTTGTCCAAAATCAAAAGACACCTTAAGATTTACTTGTTTCAACACTAGAAATACATAAATTCAAACCATATGACGAAAGCAAAAGCTCAATCAGCGATGAACAACAAACAAACTAACTCTTAAGATCAATACGACACTTATCACAGGTCTAGATCTAAGAGGCCACAGCAAGACTAGTTCGCTTTTCGTTATGGGAAACTGTAAATGATGTAAGAAATACACAAAGAACAATCACAGTTTCTTTATACAACCGAGGCGGAATAGTGGCAAGGAAAGTTGGTTTCAGATAGGTACATTGACTGACAACAGGCTGCAAAAACAAGGATGAAAACAGGGCAAGAAACAGTAGGGAACCCCAGTAGTACAAGGCAAGACTGGTTCAGCGCAGGTAGTACACTGTCAGTTTGACATTCAGCGCAGGTAGCCCCTTCAGGAACTGCGCTGAAATGTAGACTGCCTTCACAGTGCCTACACTGAAGAGAGAAACTTGCGTTTCTCTTGGTTTCTGGGTCACAGATTGCTCAAAAATTCACAGTTTTTGGCCAAATCAGAAGCTATCAATCAAGTACACACTAAAGGGTAATTAGGAGGATGAAAAGCTATCACTAAGAGCTGTTCAGAGTCCTTGTGGATCAGCTCTTCAAATCATAAACATGCCCAGAAACTGAGCTAGAGTAGCTGCCCTCTACTTTGCATTTGAAAGATCCAAATGCGGTTTGATTCGGTACTCCCTGTGTTTAGGAAATGAATAGCAAAAAACACAAACAACCAACAAGATACGATCCCCAGCGGAGTCGCCAGTTTGTTGTAGGGAAAAGTATCCAATACGGAATGACCCTATCCCACTCTAAGGGTGATAGTACCTCAGCAACAACTGAAGCAAAGCTATCTAAGATTTCTTCTTTATGAAAGTAAAATAGGGGAGAAAGGGATCCACTAACCGATGTCTTTCGCTAATGATTGATCCAATCTTCTCTCCTTGCTGCTTGCTCCCAGCTCCTTGCTCTTTCACTGGCCCAGCTACACAAAGATCCTGCAAAAAGGCAAGAGAGGGAAACTACAAGAAGCATACATTCATAATTGATTCAAGGATTAGAATAAATCAAATACGCAAGTATAACAATACACCATTGAGACAAATGCATATAGAAGAACCTCAAATGCTTTATTAATGGAAGAAGTAAAGTTCAGGAAGTGTTACAACCATAAGAGGCCCAATCCAGCATCACCTTCCCAGCAGAAAGAAATCTCCTCTTCACCTCCTTCAAAGCAAATCACCCAATAGCTCTAAACTCAAACCAACAACGCTTCCTTACATTCACAAAATTCCAGCCTCCTCAGACCTCATGAGAGAGCTTTATATATAGGAGTTTTGGAGAAAGGATGAGTCAGCTTGAGAGCTGACTAGTGTCCTCTCCCACTTCATTTATTCTTCAGTCCTTGAGTCGACTTGGAGATCCTTGCTTCCACTTGGAGTTTAAGAACCTCTTACTCATCACTAGGCGAATTCCTTGATCCAAGTGTCACTTTGGAAGCTTCCTGGGCACTGACACATTGAGGAATGAGACTTCCACATGTCAAATCTCGCTCAGCACAGGTAGCCTTTGTTGGAGTTGACATTCAACGCAGGTACAGAGTGGAGCACTTGACATTCAGCGCAGATGCTCAGTGGAGCAGTTGACATGATCTAGAATTTGCTTGTTTTTGAGTGTTTTCAGGTGGAGAACTGATATTCAGTGCTGTGGTTTGCTGACCTTGTTCCTCTAGGGGTAGGAACAACATGTTTAGGGACTTTGGATCCCTTAGATTATGGACATTTCATGCTTCATGCTGTAAGGCACAAAAATGTCTATAACAACCTCTAACAACATTATTGAAGAAAGATGCATTTTCATGGACTCCAGAAGCAACGAAGGCCTTTGAACATCTTAAAGAGGCAATGTGCCAAGCACCAGTCCTAGTTACATCGGACTTCACAAAAACCTTTATTGTGGAATGTGATGCCTCAGGAAATGGAATTGGTGTTCTTTTAATGCAAGAAGAAAGACCCATTGCTTTTGAAAGTCATCCAATCAAAGGAAAGTATTTACACAAAGCTATTTATGAGAAGGAAATGTTGGCAATACTACATGCACTTAAGAAATGGTGACCCTACCTAATGGGAAGACACTTCAAGGTAAAAACAGATCATGATAGTCTTAAATAATTTTTAGAACAAATATTATCTTCAGAAGAGCAGCAAAAATGGGTCACAAAGATGTTGGGTTATGACTTTGAAATCATCTGCAAAAAAAGGAATCAAAATGTTGTGGCAGATGCACTCTTAAGAAAGGATGAGGATGTGGAAGCAATTCTTTGTGCCATTTCTATTATCCAACCAGATTGGATAAATGAAGAGAGAATGGAAGAATGATGAGGAAGTGTGGGCACTCATTCAAAAGATACAACAAGATCCCATTACATCTGATAGATTTAGCTGGAAAAATGGTTCGTTATGGTATAAGGATTGGTTATACCTATGTAAGAATTCCCAACTCAAACAAAATATTCTTAGGGAATTTCACACCTCTCCCTTAGGAGGGCACTCAGGATTTCTAAAAACCTACCATAGGGTTAAGAAAGATTTTTTTGGGATGGCCTTAAATCGGATATTCAAAAGTTTGTGGCGGAATGTTTGGTTTGCCAACAAAATAAAGTTGAAACAATTAAGACCCCAGGACTATTACAACCTTTATCCATTCCAAGCCAATCTTGGGAGGAGGTTTCAATGGATTTTATCACAAGTTTACCCAAGTCTGAAGGAAAGAGTGCTATCATGGTGGTAGTTGACAGACTTACCAATTATGCACACTTTTGTGCATTATCTCATCCATTTAAAGCGAGTATAGTTTCTACTGCATTTATGGAAACAATTCAAAAGCTACATGGAAACCCAAAGATTATTGTAAGCGATAGAGATCCCATTTTCACTGGAAATTTTTGGACAGAATTATTTTCTTGTCTCGGTACTCAGTTAGCTCATAGCTCATCTTATCATCCTCAATCTGATGGGAAAACTGAGATAGTAAACAAATTTTTGGAAGGATATCTTTGTTGCTTTGTATCTGATAAACAAACATAATGGGTCAAATGGTTGCCTCTCGCTGAATGGTGGTATAACACTTCCTTCCATACTGCAACAAAAATGACCCCATTTATGGCAGTTTATGGGTATCATCCACCATCCATCACGTCATATTTAAGAGAAAATTCTAAGGTTTAAGCAATAGAGGATCACATCGAGCATCAGCAACAAGTTCTCCAACTCTTAAAGGATAACCTCACCTTGGCGCAGAATATAATGAAACAACAGGTAGATCAACATCATAACGAAAGAAGTTTTGATGTAGGTGATTGGGTATTCCTTCAGCTACAACCATAGAAACAAATGTCCCTCAAGCAAGCTAAGAAGGATAATAAATTATCACCAAAGTATTATGGTCCGTACAAGGTGTTGCAGAAGATAGGTATTATGAAATACAAATTGGAGCTTCTTGCAGCTTCCCGAGTGCACCCAATTTTCCATGTTACATGCTTAAAGAAGGTTATAGGTGACAAGCTTCTAGTTCAAACAATATTTCTAGAACTTGATGAGGAAGGAAAAATCATATTGGAACCTGAAGTAGTCAAAGAAAAAAGAACTTGACAGCTACGAAATCGATCAATTTCAGAGTATCTCATCAAGTGGAAGAACTTACCCGTTGAAGATTCCACATGGGAGGATGTGAATTTTATACAGAAGTATCCAGAACTACTCAAGCATTGAGGACAACACATTTTTGAAGGAGAGAGGAATGTTAGGTCCCTATAATACTAGTTATTCCCCCATTACTATTGTTGTTTCATCCCTTATTGTTATTGTTGTGCCCCTATTGTCCTCATATTGTTATTATTGTGCCCCATAGAATCCCACTATTGTTATTTTTGTGCCTTTATATTATTATTGTTAGGTCGGCTTTGGTTATATTGTGACCCCTTAGACTCCTATATATAGAAAGGAGATTTTGTCATTTGAATCATCTAAGAATTGTTCATTTGTGTAATGTAAAGGAGGTTTCCCCCTCGAAGAGGCTTATTTTTAAGGCATTGATCTATCTTTTCTATCTTTTTGTGAGTTGGTTTCATAACATCTCGAGTCTCCATGGGAAGGAAACTTCGTATGCTATGTGGAAAGCATTGATAGAGTTATTCTAGAACAACATTGACCAAAGGAAGTTGGCAATGAAAGACAAACTTCGAAAAATCAAGATGGGGAAAGGCGAGACCATTCCAAAATACTTGACTAAGTTCACTCATTGTCTTGATGAGCTTGGAAGTGTTGGAATAACCATTATTGAGGATGATATGGTGAGCCTAGCTCTCCTAGGCCTTCCTAAGAGTTGGAATAGCTATTAGGACTATGTCAATTGGAGGGATAAGCAGCCAGATTGGGAATGATTGTGGTCGGATTTGATGCAGGAGGAGATCAGAAGGAACACCAAAGATGGTTCCTCATCAAAGACTAATGATGAGGAAAATTGTGCCTTAGCGAGTAAGGCAAGGAAATGGAAAGGGAAGATGTCCCATTCCAAATCATATTCTTTCCATGGAGGTAAGAATAAATACATGATGAATGTTAAGTGCGTTCATTATCATGAGCTGGGCCATTTCGCTACAAATTGTCCACTCAAGAAGTCCAAGAAGAAGTCCTCGGGAGGAGCGGTGTGTGAGGCTTTGAACTCTCAATTCGAATTGGAATTTACTATCATTTCATGCATGGTGTCATCAATTATGGGTAGTGTATGGTATCTTAACAGTAGAGCTTCATTCCACATGACTGGTGATAAGGATTTTTTCAGTGACCTGGAGAAGAAGGATCTCCATATGCATATCGAGATGGGTGACGATGGGAGGTATAGTGCTACTGAATTGGGCACGGTTACTTTTCAGAGGGAGCAGGGTGCTCCTCTCACCTTGAGGGATGTTATGTATGTACCCGAGTTGAAGAAGAACTTAGTATCGGTTGCCATGCTTGAGGATAGAGGCTATGATGTGATTTTCTTGAAAGGAAAGGTGTTCCTTCGACACATAGCCATGAGTCAAGTAAAGAAGATAGGGATTTGAGTTAAGAATCTCTATAAGTTGGAGGTAGAGGATTGTGCTTCTTTGAGCATGAAAGCAAATAAGGTGCAGAGTTGAGACGTTGGCGAGTTGTGGCACAGGAGATTGGGTCACTTGCATCATGGGGTTTTGAAAATCATGTAGCAGATCTCTACTAGTCTTCTCAAAGGTACACAAGAGCAAGTTGATACATGCAAGGGGTTTTCTTTGGGAAAATACACCAAGGCTTCCTTTCACAACAAAGACAATCAAGCAGAGGCAATTCTAGAGTGAGTCCATTCAAATGTCTGTGGACCATTATTGACAGCATCCACAACTAAACACAGGTATTATGTTATATTTGTTGACGACTTTTCTCGTAAATGTTGGATATTCTTCATGCAGAAGAAGGATCAAACTTTCACAAAGTTTTGTGAACTTAAAGCATTGGTCAAGAAAGGGTCTAGAAATCAAGGTTAAAGCTATGAGGAGTGATAACGGTGGTGAGTATGTCTCAAATGAGTTTAAGAACATAAGCATTGTAGGGGCAGCATGGGCTATGTTGCATGATCAAGGCCTACCACTACACTTGTGGGCTGAGGCATGCAACACAGTGGTTTATTTGCAGAACCGTAGCCCATATCATATTCTTGGGATGAAGACACCAAAGGAGGCTTATTCTGGTAAGAGACCATATGTTGGTCACTTCAGGATTTTTGGGTCATTAATATATTGCCATGTGATCAAAGGTGTACTTAAGAAGCTTGAGTCGATGGTAAAGTTGGGGATATTTGTGGGGTGTACTGATACACCTCACAATTATCAGGTGTACTTGCTGATCAGCAGGATGACAGTGGTTCACAGGGATGTCATATTCGATGAGGAGAAGGCCATGTGAGTTTCCCTTGAGACGGAGCTTGAGCTACAAGTGGTTGAGGAGATATTAGCTCCTAAGGTTGAGGAGCCTCAAATTGATGTGGAGCAGCCACATGTAGAGGATTCGGGAGTGGATACATCCACTTAGGCAAAGTCTTCTAGAGATGGGTGAAAGTGCACCAGAGAGGTTAGAAGTTTGTTGCATGATGAATAGGAGAATGTGGGAGAACCCACATCTAAACGTAGACAGAGGAAGTCACCTGAGAGGTACACTGGATACATGGATCTTATGAGCAGATGTGTTGAGACGAAGCCATCTTTATTTGAGGAGGTAGTGCAACAATCGTTTGGGTTGATGCCATGGTGGAGGAGTATGACTCCATAGTTCGTAATAGTGTTTGGGATGTGGTCCCAAGATCGGAGGACAAGTCAGTGGTGAGCTACCGATGGCTTTACAAGGTAAAGAAAGTTGCAGATGGTAGTGTGGAGAAGCATAAGGCCAAGTTTGTGGCCCGTGGCTTTTCACAGGCAAAAGGGATTGACTATGATGAAAATTTTTCTCCTGTTGCAAGGTAATCATCGATCATATCTATATTGGCATTATCAATGCAAATGGGTTGGAAGATACACCAGTTGGATGTAAAGACAACCTTCCTTAATGGCACGATTGAGGAAGAGGTGTACATAAAGCAGTCTGAAGGTTTTGAGACCTTAGACTATGAGTCACATGTGTGTCGGCTCAAGAGAGGGTTATATGGGTTTTGAACCTCACAATTGGAAAATTTTTACATCCTTTTTCACCCCATCTATTTCTTGTTTATCTTCATAATAAGACATTGGGCATCAAGTTATAAGAATTATGACATGGCAGGTATACAATTGTCTTTTATTTCATAAAATGATAATGTTCTTTATTATTTAGTTTAATGTTTACTTCAATGACTGAATTACAATGGTTTTGCAACTAATACACGATTTTGCAGCAAAGTCTGTGGTTTGACAAGTTCCAAGGTGCCAGCTGGGAAGAGAAATATATGGGTAGGTGGAAATTGATGCACTCAATTATTTCCTCCTACTCTCATGAGCCAAATCAATGGAAACATGTTTTAGAAATGCGGTCAAAGGCGAAGTCAACCTCCGTAATCAGCAACAGGTGAGCGAGAACAAGATTTGTGCCTGATGATTTGCTTCGATGATAGAAAATCATGAGCGAATTATATTATGTTATCTTTTCAAGTCAAATTTAGCTTTTTTTTATAGGGATTAGGTATATAACTATGAACAATTAATTTCCATGAGCTCTATAAATATGCCTCTCGAGAGAAATGAAAAGATGATAGTAAGGATGTGACAACAAGACTGAAAATTTGTTATTGATACTCTATTTTTAAAGAATCATTTCATTTTCTTAGTAAGAATTCATGCATAATTAAGTGCTTGATCGATAGCGTAGTGACTTCTTGCTTCTCGTGGAGGGCCGCCTCGAGACAGTAAGGATTTCTATTTTTTTTTAGCAAGTTATAAATTAGCTTTATATTTTCCATATTTGTGTTTTCGATTTCTTTCATATTTGAGTTGAGACCATTCTACTAATCATTTCTATTGTTCAGAGATTTTGGATGCACATGGATAGAGCATAGCAACAGTGACATAGTTTTACATTTCAATCAAATAGACAAAACTTTATCTTTCTTATAAACAGTGAATTTATTCGCGGAATTGAATGTTAAATTTCAAGCATGTGTGATATTTAATTTAAGCAGGTGTGAGTGTGTTTAAGCAAGAGTTCATTTCATTTTATTTTCATACAAGTGTGTTATGTAGATGTGTGATTTTATTTAAGTATGAGTTTAAGAGTAACTTTCATTTCTGCAAATGAGTGTGTATGTAATTTTCATTTATGCAAAGTGTGGGATTGATTTATATTTATGTAGAAGAGTGAGATTTTTATTTCAAAGAAAAGTGTATAATTTTATAAGAAAAAGTAGTTTTGTTTGAAAGCAAGAGAGTGTGATCATCATTGTAGAGTTAATCTTATTTTCTAGGAATAACTAATTTACTCATAGAAGACGTGCATTTCAATAACTCAATTTAATTTGGAATTTGTGTGGGTAATAAAATACTTCTAGCACATACAGTGCACATACACTTCATCTGTTTAGTAGCCCTAGTTGATAATTTATGTAATTAATTTAAGGTCAATTAAGTTACCAAACATTTTGGTGTCGTTTCCGGGGAAGTGTATATAGGAGTCTTTTTCTTTTCCTTTTTAAATAAAAATAAAATAAAAAATGATATGCATAGAGAAAGAGATTCTAGAGGTAGATTTGTAGGTAGAGGTAGAAGTTTAATTCCAACATCATCGCTCACCCCACCATGACCTCGTAGTGCCACACCATCCACACAAACTCATATTCCATCTACTGCAGGCAAACACAAACTTCCTGAGGTACTTAGATCTGAAATCCAACCTAGAGATTCACCAACTTCATCAACTGAAGCTGTAATAGAAGAAGAAGATCCTACATCCCCAACAGAAGGAGTAATTTTTCTATCTTCAACTGGAGAGCAACTTCTAGGACAAGAACTAGAAATCCCTAGTGAAGAAGAAGAGGAAGAAACTTATTTTAACCTTCCATTGATAGAAGAACCAGAAGAACTAGAAGAGGAATTAGAAAATCCAATTTTGGAACCTTATATTAGTTCTGAAGAATCTACAATGGCTGGAGAAGGGGAAGGAGAAGTACATAATGCGAAAGGTGAACAAAATAGGATTTGAGGTGGAAGAGGAGGAAATAGAGGACGTGGAAGAGGTGGTGGAAGAGGAAAATGAGGTGGAAGAGGAGATCCAAAAACTTTTGGATTTCCCATCCGCAATGAAGATATTGCAGCCACAATGAAAAATATCTCACCCTCCATCCTTCCAACTTTTCATGGATTAAGTGAAGATCCTGAAACATTTCTCTTTTAATTTGAAGTCTTGTGTAAATCTTATGACTACCTGCTTGACACTCAAAAGTTGAAATTGTTTCCAAAAACTCTTAAGGATGCAACATTAAAATGATTCATGGGATTATAAGCACATTCTATAAGAACATGGGAACAAATGAAAACTATATTCTTAGAGAAATATAAGGACTAATGTATGCCCCATAATCTAAAGGATGAAGTCTTTAAAATGATGCAAAATGAAGATGAAAATCTTGAATATTTCATTGAAAGATTTGTTTATAATGTTAAAAGGGCTAAAATGCATAATCTAGATGAAGAACTTTTAAAGCTTTCTTATTAAAATCCATCAGAGATGAGTGGATTGATATTCTCAATTTGATGGGTAAGGGAGATATTTATCAGTTAATATTTGGAGATATTTGTGAGTTATGCATACTCATTTCAAGAGGTAAAGCAAGAATTGGGAAAAATCTAAGAGACCCTGTCATGTCTAGGATTAATAAATCTATAGTTGGTACAGTAAGTTGGGTTGAATTAGGAAATTTGCTTGAAAATTTTAAAATAGATATTTTGGGGAGTTTTAGTGAACAAATAGATACCCTTAAAGCACAAAACAAGCAAAAGGCTAAAAATGCTGCATTATCTATATTTTGTCCAAAATGTAGAAAGAAGCATGCTTTGAGAGAATGCCCTCTTGACTTAAAAAGTGTAGAAATTTGTGTTATATGTTAAGAAAATCATGATACAAAGGAATGTCCTTCAATACCTGGTCTTAAATTTTCCTATCAAGAGGAAGTAACCAAATCAAGTAGAGCCCTTCTGTTTTATTGCTAAGAGACCATGGAAAAATTCACAACCAAATATAACTCAAGTTTTTAACACTCAAACATTTGCACAACGATCACAAAGCAATTGGACTACAGCATCCATGCCTTGGCAATCTTGGCCTCAACCTTGGGCACAGGGATGGAAAAATCCTTATGGAAAATACCCTCAATATCCTCAATATCAACAACCTTACCCTGTTTTTCCACCACAATATTTTCCTCAGCCTGTTCAACCAACTCAACCTCAGAATCCAAATCCACAACTTTCATTACCATTTCCTCAAAGACCAAATCAATTGCTTGCCCAACCACTTCCAAACCTGAATAATAATAAAAATTCACAACCTATTTACAATGTGGAAGGACAAAATTTCCAAACCTACATGATAACTCCATTAGATCTAAACAATGTCCAACTTAGATCTGGTAGAGTATTGGAAAAGAAGTCACCATCAGTTGTTATTTAGGAATCTGAAAAAGAAAATCTCTTTGAGGAAGAGAAATCTCTTAATCAAGAGGAAAATTTTCAAAAACAAACCACCCCTACACATTATGATGATATTCCAATAAATTCAACTCCCATCATAGAACAACCTTCAGTTTCTGTTCAAACACCACCTTTTCCTGAAAGATTGAAAATTGATAAAGGGGTAGAAAAATAGATTATGTTTCCTAATTATGATATGATAGATGAACTAAAGAATGTTTTCATAAAAATTCCTTTGTTACAAGCTATCAAAGAAATACCAATATTTGCAAAGATAATCAGGGAGTTAAGTGTTAAAAGGTCGGGAAGAAAGAGAAAAGAAGTCAAAAGAATTCATTTAGTTGGAAAATTACATATATCATGATGGGAAAAACAACAATTTAGAAATATCTTGATCCAAGAAGTCCCATTGTGAAAACACACATCAATGGTGTCGAAATTCCAAATACATTAATTCATTTAGGAGCAATTATAAACATCATGAGTAAACAAAATATGAATCAATTGAAACTTTCTAATATTCAATATATTCCTACATTATTGAAATTAGTAGATAGATCTGTTATCAAACATGATGGTGTGTTATAAGATATATTTGTATCTTTAGATTCTTGAGAATATCCTATTGAATTTATGGTCCTAACACCCAAGAATAATTTACTAAGGAGGACATCCATTGATTCTAGGAAGACCATGGTTAGCTACAATTGATGCTTTTATAAGTTGTAGATTTGGGGACATGTTTATTTCTTATGCAAGTTCAAAAAAGAAATTTAAATTATATCCTCTTGCAAAAACAACAATAGAGGTAGAAAGTGAAGAATGGATAGATGATGATATTGATATACGACCCATCTTTTTAACTTCACAAATAGATGAAGAAGATCAGATTTTGAATTTAATGGAAAATAATGAGTCTTCCTCATATTGTGAATCTAATCAAAATTTTCAAGAACAATGTAATATTGAATATTTATCATCTCGTCAATTTTTTTACATTCTATGGAAAATTTGACAATTATTTAATAGAAATCTTTCTGGGAAAAAAATTTGAATATCAATAATAATCTGGAAGAATTCAAAAGAAAGAATTAATAAAAATGTTACAAGAACATTCATCTGCTTATGCATGAGAATACACTAACATGAAAGGAATTGATACCAATACTTGTATACATCATATCTACATTTAAGAAAATGCTAAACCAATCTGACAACCTCAGAGAATAATGAATCCAAATTTAAGAGAAATTGTTAAAGAGGAACTACAAAAATTGTTAAATGTGAATTTCATTTATCCAATATCAGATAGCTAGTGGGTTTCACCATTGGTAATTGTTCCTAAAAAGAATGGAAAATGGAGAGTATGCATTGACTATAGGGAATTGAATAAAGCCACTTTAAAAGATCATTTTCCACTTCCTTTTATAGATCAAGTTTTAGATACATTGGCAGGAAAGAAATATTTCTCATTCTTGGATGGTTTTAGTGGATATAACCAGATCCAAGTAGCTCCAAAAGATCAAGATAAAACCACTTTTACCTGTCCATGGGGAACCTATGCCTACCGAGTACTTCCTTTTGGGTTATGTAATGCACTTGCAACATTCCAAAGGGCAGTTTTAGGCATTTTCTCTGATCTAATTCATGATTGTGTGGAAGTCTATATGGATGATTTTACTGTCTATGGAAATTCCTTTGAAGAATCTCTTAAAAAATTGGAAAAAGTTCTCATTAGATGTAAAGAAGAAAATCTCTCATTAAGCCATGAAAAATGTTTTATGATGTTTACTGAGGGAATTGTTTTAGGAGACCATATTTCAGGGAATGGAATTAGAGTGGACACATCTAAAGTAGAAGTTATTTCTAAATTATCAATTCCAACTTGTCAAAGAAATGTTATAATTTTTCTTGGATTTATTGGTTACTATAGAAGATTCATAGAAAAATTTACAAAAATGGCGTCTCCACTTTTCAAATTTCTCACAAAAGATTGTAAAATCATCTGGAATTATGATTGTCAAAAATCTTTTGAAACATTGAAAGAAAATATTTCTGAAGAAACCATTCTAAGAGGACCAAATTGGAAGCTACCTTTTCACATTTCGACTGATGCCTCTAATACAACTTTAGGAGTTGTATTAGGATAAAAGGATTTAACTCCTTACGCCATTTACTACACCAGTAAAAAATTGACTCCTACAGAGTTAAATTACATTGTAAAAGAAAAGGAGTTTTTAGTTGTTGTCCATGCTATCAATAAATTTAGATATTGCATCATTGGTTATGAAACCTTCATACATACAGACCATTCTATAATTAGATATTTAATGAATAAACCAATCACTAATGGAATAATGACAAGATGGTTATTATTGTTACAAGAATTCAATATTAATATTTTGGATAGACCTGGAAAACAAAATACAGTTGTTGATTTTCTATCTAGGATTCAAAATGATAATAACGATGTTCATGTAGAAGATAATTTTCCTGATGAATATCTTTTTGCAGTATCTATTAAATCTCCTTGGTTTGTAGATATTGCTAATTACTTGGCTACAAGGAAGTTACCAACATACTTGTCTCCTCGAGACAAAATAAAGGTTATTCAAACTAGTGCATCTTATTCATGGATAAATGAAGAATTGTACAAGACAAGACCTGATTTAATCATTCGGAGATGTGTCAGAGAAGATGAAGTACCAGAGATATTGAAGGCTTGTCATGACGAGCCATGTGGAGGACATTTCGTTGATAAAAGAACTGCTTATAAAGTCCTTCTCTTAGGATATTATTGGCCTTCCCTTTTTAAGGATGCTAAGGAATATGTTAAGAGATGTGATAGTTGTCAGAGAATGGGAAAACTTGTTCCTTCAGATGAAATGCCTCTACAACCTCAAGTACTCATTGAACCTTTTGAGAAATGGGCTCTGGATTTTTTTGGTCCAATTAATCCACCATCAAGACAAAAAAGGTGCATTCTTGTTTTCACTGATTATGTTACAAAATGGGTAGAAGCTAAAGCACTTCCTTTTGCTACTGAAAATGTTGTAGTTTCATTTATTTTCGAGGATATTTTTACCCATTTTGGTTTCCAAAGGGAAATTGTGACAAATCAAGGTACTCAATTTACATCCAAGTTGGTACAAAAGATAATGGAGGAATACAAAATCAAACATCGAAATTCTACTCCATATCATCCAAAAGAAAATGGATAGGTGGAATCCACCAATAAAGTATTTGAAGCAATTCTTACCAATATTGTGCATTTGCATAGAAGAGATTAGGTAGAAAATCTTCTAGAAACTTTGTGGGCTTATCATACCACATGGAGAAATACAACTGGCCACACTCCTTATGAACTTGTTTATGGAAAACAAGTCATATTTTCTATTGATTTCCAAATAAAGACTTTCAATACAACAGTCAAATTGGGTCTTGATCTATCAGAAGCACAAAAACAAAGGATGGAGCAATTGAATGAACTAGATGATATAAGACAAGATGTTATTCAAAGAAATAGCATAGTTCAACAACAAATATTTAGATGGCATGACAAGTTCATAAAAGAAAGGAAATTTCAGCTAGGTGATTGGGCATTGCTTTTTGACTCAAAGTTTAAATATTTTCAAGGAAAAATTCAAACTCATTGGCTTGGGACTTATGAGATTGAAACTATCTTTGATAATGTTGCAATCAGGATTAGAACTATTGATGAAGAAAAAGTGACCTTCCTTGTAAATGGTCATCGACTGAGAATTTATCATAAACCATTGACAAGGGAGGAGTTTATTAAATATCTACAAGATAGTATTGATTTGAAGGTGGTTAGGAAGGATTCTCCTTCCTCTCCAACTTGACTCGCAAACGCATTTTTTTTCTAAAAATAAATCATCAATAATAATAATAATAATAAAATCGAAAAAAATATAAAAAAAAATAATAAATATTGTATAAATATGAAAACCAACACTGTTGGAATGTTTATACAAAAAATCTAGGATGAAAACCAAGTACTCTTGGCACCCTAGATTTTATTTTTAAACCCTGTTCTAATCCCATTTTCTTTGTAACCCTATTTTTCTTTTCAAAATAAGCAGTTACAGAATTGTTAAGAATTTGCAACTTTAATAAAATTTTGCAATTGATATTGAGAGGGATCAACTAGGACAATTGAAGATGTTGGCATAAGAAGAAGATGATCAAGCTTGCAGTTGAAGGCGTACATGGACAAACTACAAAAGATCAATCAAAACATCAGAATCATGAATCTAAAGGCATGTAAACATTAGATTAAATAATAAAGGTAAGAAACATTAGATTATGAAATAAAATAGGCATTTCTACCGCCACTTAAAGTAATCATTACTATTCCAACTTTGGACTTAACCATAAATATTTTGTCTTGTCAGCTAATTTGGCCATAAGCCCATTCACCGCTCATCATTGTGTAGATACTCCACTCCATAAACCTTGTTCCATTGATAATTCCTCCCTCATTCATACCATGTTTTCCCGAAACCCTTTTCACTCCATTCCATTGACAAATTTTCCCTCATCCATACTCTATTTTTCAAAGCCATTTTCGTTCCATAACCTTGTCAAAAGAAGTAGTTGCATGTTAAGACTTCTACAACATGGGGGTTATTGTGAGGACAAATCTGGATGGGAAGAAATTCATGGAGGGTTATCCAAAAGTTAGATAGATGTTACAGCAAGCACAATGGTTGGAGTTTATAGAGAAAATTAATGGCTATGACAAAGAAGTTACAAAGCCCTTTGCCCAAGCATTCGATGGAGTTGAGGCAGAAATTGGAGATGTGAAGATAGTATTGACAGAATCCTTCATAGCAGAAGTAACTAGGCTACCTAGGGTTGGTGAAAGATGGTTCAAGAATAGAGGAAATGAAGGAAATGAAGGAAGTGAATGGAAAATTTTTCTCAAAATTCCAGGTATGGATACTTCAGTCTTTAAGAAAGGCATCCCAAGTATAGCTCTTAAAAACAAATGGAGAAATTTACTGTGGGTCATTCAAAAAAGTATTCCTTGTGAAGGTAGATTTGGTAGTATTTTTTTCTGTCATGTACGTTTGATGATGCATTTCCTTGAGGGGAATGAAATTAATTTGTCTTATTTCTTTCTTAATAGTCTGAAGAAAATGACCGGTAACACTCAGAGAAAAATAAAATCTATTGAAAATACCATGTATCATCACGGTCTGATAAAAATGTTGATTAAATCCCACCTAAAAAATATAGGAGATGATTGGGAAAGTTTCTTAGTCAGAAACCACTTTAAAGAGGTAGAACAGGAAGAACCCAACAACAAAATAAAGAGAAGTAGAAGAAGGTTATCTATAAACCCTAATGATGACCTACCTCCACAACAAGAGCAACCCTCAGAAGATGAAACTCCCCTTGCAGATGTATTAGAGAATCTCAAAAAGAAAAATGTTAGAAGAAAGAAAGTCAGTGATAAGGAAGAAAGCACACCCAAAAGAAAAATAGAGGAAACAAAGCAAGCAAAGACAGAACAAAGGAAAATTCAAAAGAAAATTCCTCTTACTAAGACCTCATCCACTGTAAGGAGGAGTGCAAGACTCAATAAAACAATGAAGGAACCATCTCGACAGTCCACAAAATTTGTCAATCTAGAGGAAGAAGAAGAGCCAAGGGCTCCATCACCAACCATTTTGTCACCAATTTCTAGTCCAGCAAGAAGAACACCCAAAATTGACCCGATCCAATAGGAAATATATGATTATATAGAATCTTTGGAGAAGAGAGCTATAGAAAAGGCCACTGCATCCTCTTCAAATAAGGAAAAATAAATTCATTCTGATAGTCCACAAGAACCTCCAATTATAAATACTCTCAAACAAGAGATTTATGAATTGGAGACACTAAATAGGCACTTAAAACAAGAGCATGAAACATTGAAAGTGCAGAATGAAATATAGAGAATCAAGAATGACAAAATTCTCTTACATCTTGGTCTATGGTACGAAAAGAATAAGAAGCTGAAAGAAAAGTAAAAATCCCTTAAGATAAAAGTCGTAAGTCTGAAGTATAAGATTTTGATGAAGAAACTGAGAATGGTAGTCACCAAGAAGAAAGAAAAGAGGACAAATTTAGATGTTTTTGCTCAAGTATCTGAAGACGTTCAATAACAGGAAGGGTTCATCAATTTTGAAATTTTGCATGAGGAAATGCAATGACCTCTGTGTGGGGGAATGTTCAACCTCACAATTGCTTCTTTTAACATCCTTTTTCACCCCATCTATTTCTTTTTTATCTTCATAATAACACATTGGGAATCAAGTTACATGAATTATGACATGGAAAGTATACAACTGTCATTTATTTCATAAAATCATAATGTTCTTTATTATTTAGTTTGATGTTTACTTCAGCTACTGAATTACAATGATTTTGTAGCTAATACACGATTCTACAGCCAAGTCCGTGGTTTGACAGGTTCTAAGGTGCCAGCTGGGAAGCGAAATATATGGGTAGGTGGAAATTGATGCACTCAACAATTTCCTCCTACTATCATGAGCCACATCGATGGAAATAGGTCCTGGTAAAGTGGTCAAAGGCGAAGTCAACCTTCATAGTCAGCAACAGGCGAGCGAGAACGAGATTTGTGCCTCATGATTTTCTTCGATGATAGAAAATCATGAGCGAATTATGTGATGTTATCTTTTCAAGTTAAATTTAGTTTTTGTTGATATGGATTAGGTGCATAGCTCTGAACAATTAATTTCCATGAGCTCTATAAATATGCCTCTTGGCAAAAATAAAAAATGATGATAGTAAGGACGCAAAAACAACACTGAAACTTTGTTATTGATACTCTATTTTTAAAGAATCATTTCAGTTTCTTAGTAATAATTCATGCATGGTTAAGTGCTTGATCGATAACGTAGTGATTTAATTCTTATCGTGGAGGCCCCTCTCGAGACAGTAAGGATTTCTAATTTTTTTAGCAAGTTAGAAAGTAGATTTATATTTTCCATAGATTTCTGTTTATTCGATTGAGTATTTGTGTTTTCAATTTCTTTCATATTTGAGTTGAGAACATTATACTAATGATTTCTATTGTTCAGAGATTTTGGATGCACATGGATAATTCATATCAATAGTGACATAGTTTTACATTTCAATCAAATATACAAAAACTTTATCTTTCTTATCGATAGTGGATTTATTCTCATAATTGAATGTTAAATTTCAAGCATGTGTGATATTTAATTTAAGTAGGTTTGAGTGTGTTTAAGCAAGAGTTTGTTTCATTTTATTTTCATACAAGTGTGTTATGCAGATGTGTGATTTTCTTTAAGTTTAAGAGTAATTTTCATTTCTGCAAATGAGTGTGTATATAATTTTCATTTATGCAAAGTGTGGGATTGATTTATATTTATGCAGAAGTGTGATATTTTTATTTCAAAGAAAAGTGTGGAATTTTATAAGAAAAAGTAGTTTTGTTTGAAAGCAAGAGAGTGTGATCATCATTGTAGAGTTAATCTTATTTTCTAGGAATAACTAATTTACTCATAGAAGACATGTGCATCTCAATAACTCAATTTAATTTAGAATTTTTGTGAGTAATAAAAGACTTCTAGCCCATACAGTGCACATACAATTCATCAGTTTACTAGCCCTGGTTGATAATTTAAGTAAGTAATTTAAGGTCAATTAAGTTACCAAACAATGGGCTGAAGCAAGCACCCTGTGCTTGGTACACCAGGATCAATAGCTACCTCATCGGGTTGGGCTTGATCAGGTGCTCAGTATTTAGCTCAAAATTAAAAGTTCTCATATTGGCTCAAAAACTATATGGCCGTGTCTGTCTCATCAAGACGATCATAACACAATTTGTTTCAATGAAAACGGAGTCTGGATGAAGGAGAAAAGGTTTGCTGTTCATTTTCCTAAACATCTATAAAAATTGCAGAATGGGACAGAATGATGATATGGCAGTCCAGTCAATAGTCTAGTCAACAAGGGGAACCTTCTTCAATTTTTGCCCAATGGGGGTATGACAAATGTCACCTCCGGATTCGCCAGTGTGGTTGTGTGAAAGGGAAATTGCCTAATTGGCCTCCTAAGGTGGAAATTATATTTTTGTTATTAAATATAATTATATGTACTATTATATTATATTATATATATTTTTTAAATAATATATATATATATATATATATATATATATATCAAACTCCAACCAACGGAAAATTTCAATTTAAACAAGTAGCAAAGGTTGGAAATTTCAATTTAAATGACGACAAAATTATTGGAAATTTCAATTTAAACGACGACAAAATTATATGAGGAGCAGAGGGAGGGGGAATAATACCCACGACCTCCCCCGTCCAACTACCATGAAATACCAACGAACCAAGCAGCATTCTTGTTAAACCTTTTGCACGAAATAATATTTAACCTTATTGCATATGCTGACGGAGAGAGGAGGGAGCCAGCCCCGCGGGGCCAACCCCCTCTCCATGCGACCTAAACCACGCGTCGAAGGGCTGGCCAGTGGAAGCGCTTAGTGATAATCTCGTTTTCATTAAACTAAATCCGTTTAAAGCATTAATTAAGCATTCTTAAAATTCGAATTAAGTTGGTGGCGGATTTGGTGGTGCACCAAATTAGGCAGAAACTACCAGTTTTGGCGAACTTGATTGGAGTCTCTTCAAATTTAGTGAAGGTTTACTAGGAAAAATTAAATGAAGCATAACTTGTTCAATTTTCGACCAAATTGAGATCATAAAGAAGTGTTCTTGGCTAATTTGGACCTTCTAAACACATTGGTGCAGGTATCAGAAGCCATAGAGCTTTGTAAATAACACTTTTGCCACATTGAGATAATACAGAGGCCCAAGCCATGGAAATTGGACCAAGGAGATGTACCCCAGGAAGGGTGAACTGTTAGGTCACTATACTACTAGCCTAGCCCCTTATTGTTATTAGTACAACCCCCTTATTATATTTTTGTGCCCATGTAGTCCCCATATTGTTATTATTGTGCTCCATCGAAGCCCACTATTGTTATTATTGTCCCTTACATTATTATTGTTATGTCGGCTCTGATTATATTATGACCCCTTAGACTCCTATATATAGAAAGGAGGCCTTGTCATTTGTATCATCTAAGAATTGTTCATTTGTGTAATGTAAAGGAGGTTTCCCCCTCAAAGAGGCTTATTTCTAAGGTATTCATCTATCTTTTCTATCTTTTTGTGAGCTGGTTTCATAACATTTGGTATCAGAGCTTTGGATTCTACGGTTTTGTTGCTCCAAACAGGTCATCGTGGCATTTTCTCTATAACTTGTTTGCTGCGATGTTTCAGAAGCTAAGAAAAAAACCCATTTGAGAAGAAATATCTCAAATAAAGAGAGGAACACCAGAATGGTTGGAGAGAGTTCTAAACCTCCACATGGAGAAGGAAGCTCAGAGGACAAAAAGGATGAGATGAAGGATTTCAAATGGAATGCTGGAAAGCCACCTCCATCTCCACCATCCTCATCATCTTCATCATATCACACAACATCATCTTCCACTAGCACCACTGCAACTGCCCATACTCATTCCAAAACCCCAAAAGGAAAAACTCCATTTCTGAAATTGGACATAAAATTCGAACTTCCCATGTACAATGGAGAAGTAAATGCAGAAAAGTTGGACAATTGGATTCAGTAGTTGGAGGTATACTACAGAATTCAAAACCTTCAAGAAGACGACATAAAGATCCAGTTGGCTTCACCGAGGCTAAAAGGAGCTACACTAGTTTGGTGGGAAGCAAAGACTCAAGAAGAAATGAGAATCCATGGTAATATATCCATCACTTGGATTGAATTTGTTTCTGCAATTAAAAGACAGTCTTATCCTTTATCCTTTATGCAAAAATCCATTATGAGTTGGCATAAGTTTAGGTAGCTTAAAGGTCAAACAGTCCAAGATTATACACAGGAGTTTGGAAAAAGGGCTTTATTATTAGGAGTGAATTTGAATTCCTAAGACACACTGTTGAAATATATTGGGGGTTTACATTCCTATTTGAAACATACTATCCTTATGTTTAACCCAAACAATTTAGATGAGGTATGTGTGCAAGCCACACATCTTGAATCTAGAGGAAAGAACACTTATGAAGAGGATAGTAATAAAAAGGCACCTAAGGGTAAGGAGAATGAGAAAGGAGGAAAATGGAAGGGAAAGAAGAATGCAAGTGTGAAGAAAGAAGAGGATAAAATCACATGCAAAAATTGTTCCAAAGAGGGGCATGATGAAGCCCACTGCTGGAAATTGCATCCAGAAATGAGACCAAATAAGTTCAACAATAAAGGAAAATAGAAAACTACTGCTATTACTCAAGAAGATTTAGGTTCTAATCAGGTGATGAAAACAAAATCACTGTCATGGGAATCAAAGGAAAAGAAGATATTGCAAGCACTATTTCACAAAATTGTAACACTACTACTACTCCAGATGAAAAGAGACGAATTGAGTTATTTCATGTTAGGGTCATATCTAAACACACCAAGATTTACACACTCTTCGATAGTGGGTCACAAGTGAATCTAATATCTAAAGACTTAGTCAAAAGATTGAATCTTGAAACTGTACCTCATCATAAACCATACCCTTTGGGATGGATAACAAGAGACACCAATTTACAGGTTACAAGAAAATGTTTGTTTAAGTTTGCAATCACTGCAAATTTTGTTGATGAAGTAGAGTTAGATGTGGTACTGCTTGATATTTCAGGTGTGGTGTTGGGTAGTCCATATTTGTATGACCAAAAAGCAGTCTTTTACTGCCATGAAAACAAGTATCACTTGTTCAAGGATGGTGTGGAGTACATAGTGAGAGCCCATCGCAAAAAGATGAACATTTCTTTGGTTAATGCAGGGGAGGCAAAAAGACTAGTGAATTCAAGTAAAAGTTTAGTACTTCTCATGTTCAAGCCAAATGATGATATTGTTTATGAAAATGTTGTTGCATGTAATGCAAGTTTCAATTCTGATTTGGTTGGTTCAGTTCATCAGAGTGATGAAGTATTTTAGGTTGTGAAAGAATCGTCCTTCAAGGAGAAAGAAACTTCACATGAAATATCTTTGCAGCAAGAGGTTTCTCTTTGTGATGTTAGCATGCAAGGGTTGACAAAATTGCAAAGTGTAGAGACACCAATGCAATGCAAAAGTTTGTTGAACAATGGGCTCATTCAATCATCCCTTACGCCATGTTGTGCACCGATGGTTATGGTGCCAAAGAGGAATGGTAAGTATTTCAAGAAAGAGGACAAAAGGAGTAGTTTTTGCCAAAGCAAAGTTGTAAAAAGAGGTTAGTGCAAGAATATACATAACACCAAACAAGAATGGTTTGTATGGATTTTAATGTTGTATGTTCTTTGTAGCACTTCTATTACATGCATGTATTTGAATTATGGCAAAAAAGAGTCCTTTGTTGAAGACACTGTCCACTTGGGTGACATAAACATATTGAGAAAGTTTTCTTATGCACATGTCATCTATGAAGTAATTATTTTTTATGTTTTGAAGATATCAAAGTACAAGTTGGGTTTCACTTCTTTGATGCATTTGGGCCATGATATTAAAGGAGGTAAGTTGAATGCAAGCCTCTCCAAGTTGGATGCCATTGTTGATTGGTCAACGCCAAAGATTGTCATTTTGATAAGAGTTTTGTTGGGAGCAGCCCAATGTTGGAGGAGAGTTGTTGACATTTCTTCTTTCGAAGCTCCTTGGCATGCATTGTCATGTGTGTGCAAAGTATTCCAGTGGGGAGGAAAGCAACAAGAGTCATGTGTTGCTTCAAACCAAAAGATTAGTTCAATTATTTTTTATGCTCTTTCAAACTTGAAAGGTTCATTTGATTTTTAGGTTTATGCAAGAAACTTCACCATCTTATTTCATTTAGAATATTTCTGTGGTGTAAAGATTAAGTTGCAGCGATCCATGCACTTTCATTGGATGAATACTTGTCAAAAATTTCACTTGGTTCGAAGGTACAAAAGAGGTATAAGAAACAAGTTCATTGTTATGCCTTTTAGGCCTATTGGTTATGTAACTGTTATATTCAAGCGTCATTATGTTTTACATGAAAGTTTTTCAGAAAATTTCATACTTTCAAGATGTACAATCGGGCTTGAGTCATGTAAACCAAATAGTGAAATTTGTCATCCATTTGCATTATATTTTGCTATGTCATCTTGGTAAGAAGGATGTTGCTTTTGATGGTCACATGGAAAAAACCATGAGTTTCTATGAACAACTGAAAATGGTGCAAAAACCAGTGCAAGACTAGATTGAAAGGGGAAAAGACAAGTACAGGTATAGAATGGGGTCCTCAAGGAGAGTGAATGTTGATTTCCTTAGAGAAGAGCTCAAGGAAACAAATTCGTCAAAATCCAATTGGATCAAGCTTGGAAAGGTGAGGGGGTTGTACCCTCATCTACTTGTTAGATAATAGTATCTTTTGGGGTCCAAAAGGCTTCTAGTGGGGAGGAATGATCCGGTGTTCAGTATTTAGCTCAAAATTCAAAATTCTCGGATTGGCTCGAAAACTGTGTGACTACGTCCATCTCATCAAGATGATCGCAACACAATTCATTTCACTGAAAACGGAGTCCAAATGAAGCAGGAAATTCCTGTTGTTCGTTTTCCTAAACAACTAAAAAAATTGTAGATAGGGACAGAAAGATGACATGGAAGTCCAGTCAGCAAGGGGAATCTTCTTCAGTTTTTGCCCAATGGGGCTGTGACAAATTTCACCTATGGATTCGCCAATGTGGTTGTGTGAAAGGGAAATTGCCTAACTGGCCTCATAAGGTGGCAATTATATTTTTGTTGTTAAATATAGGTATATATATTATGTATATTATATAATTTTTTTAAATTATATATTATATTATAATTAAATATATAATAATAATAATAATAATAATAATAATAATAAATCAAACTTTGACCGGCGGGAAATTTCAATTTAAACGAGCGGCGAAGGTTGGAAATTTCAATTTAAACGATGAAAAAATTATATGAGGAGTGGAGGTTGGGGGAATGGAACCCATGACCTCCCTTGTCCAACTACCATGCATTACCAACGAACCAAGCACCATTCTTCTTAAACCTTTGGCACGAAATAATATTTAACCTTACCGCATATGCCGACGGGGAGAGGAGGGAGCCAACCCCGCGGGGCCAACCCCGTTTCCATGCGACCTCAACCACGTGTCCAAGGGCTAGCCAGCGGAAGCGCTTAACGCTAATCTCATTTTCATTAAACTAAGTCCATTTAAAGCATTAATTAAACATGCTTAAAATTCAGATTAAGTTGGCAGCGGATTTGGCGGTGCGCCAAATTAGGCGGAAACTACCAGCTTTGGCGAACTTAACTGGAGTCTCTCTAGATTTAGCGGAGGTTTACTAGGAAAAATTGAATGAAGCATAACTTGCTAAATTTGTTACCAAATTGAGGTCAGAAATAAGTGTTCTTAGCTAATTTATACCTTCTGAACACATTGGTGTAGGTATCAGGAGCCATAGAGCTTTGTAAACAACATTTTTGCCACATTGAGCTAATACAGAGGCCTAAGCCATGGAAGCTGGACCAAGGAGATGTAGCCCAGGAGGGGTGAAATCCTTCATCAAAGCACTGTGTTAATGTGTCTCTTTGATGGTTTGCTGCACTGTACATGTTTGTTGTGCATTATTCATTTTTGAAGATATTTTGCTCATGAATGTCTTGTTTAACTTAAGGAAATTTACCTGTTTGTAAGTACCAACAACTAAGGAAACTTCAGCACAAAAAGCAAGAAGCAAGCACATGTTTATGAATATGTAATTGTTATTAGCACAACAAAACTAATCATACAAAAACAGATCAGGGATTCACCAAGAGTGAAGCGGATGCGAGCCCGTACCACATAGTGGTGGAAGGTAAATTGTTGACCATTGTGTTATATGTCGACGATTTGATTTTGACAAGTGGTGATCAGTTGATCAAGTCTTGCAAGAGAGTTTGAGATGAAGGACATGGGGCTCATGCATTACTTTATGGGCATGGAAGTATGGCATGGTGATGGGGAATTGTTTGTGTCTCATGGAAAGTATGTCAACGAGATAATTAGGAGGTTCCACATGGAGAGAAACAAACCCATGGAGACTCCTCAAACAGGTAACTGGAGGAAGGAGGATGCTACTTCTGGGAAAGTAGTGGAAGCTACTGTTCACAGATAGCTTATGGGTTCAATCATGTATTTAGTGAACACACGACCGGATATGTGCTATATAGTTAACCAACTTAGTCAAGCGATGGTTAGGCCTACCAAGCTGTATTGGAAGGTGACAAAGAATGTGTTGAGATACCTCAAGGGCATTACTCAGTATGGATTCTAGTACATACAGACAGAGGGAGTGAAGATTCAAGGCTTCACCAATGTAGATTGGGTAGGGAGTCCATCCAACAGTGTTATTGGGAAATCTAGTGTCTATTCATAGCTGCTAGTCCCACTAAGACAGGTAGCTATCTTAGAAACAAACAGATTAAAGTCACTTGTTTTTCCTTTACGAGAGAGAGATGAGAAAGAAGCAGAGAGTACCAACCTCAGTCTTCCGCTTGGCTCCTGGCTTGTTTCCTTTCCCCTTTGACAGAATCTCGCCATTGCTTCCTTACTTGTCCCACTTCAAAGAGCACCTGTAGATTCACAACAGCATAGTACCATCAAAGCATAGAGATCTTTCACTGTAAACAATATAGGATCAGATATATATTGACCATACACATGCATATATCAACACAATATTCAGAGATACACAAGAATATGGAGGAAAACTCAAATAGCTTTATTAGTAAAAGTAGTAGAAGAGAGGATTACAACCACTTTGTCTGAACCAACGCCATCCTCCCAGCTTGAAAGCCCTCTTCACCTCATACAAAGCAAGATCACCCAACAATGTCTTCAAAGAGAAACTAGTAGCACCTCTTTGCAAATTACCAAATTCCAACCTTTGGATCTCTGGGATGAGGGATCTATTTATAGATATTTGCAGGGGGGTGAGTCAGCTTCTAGGATTTTGATTAGTGTCATCTCTCTGATAGTTCTTGGTTCCATTTGGAGATTTCATGATCTCCTACTCATCTTTGGGCGAATTCAGGGAGGCAAGTGTCAAATGATCAGCTTCTAGAAGATTCTCAGGGTCTCCACCTAGCAAATTGCTTGTGCCATTTGTCTGCTCTCGCTCATCGCACCCTACAAAAGGGCATTCCAGTATGCATCACACTTTTTGCATGTGGAAGGTGAGATGCATCGCACCCTTTGCACTGGGTAGTCTGTATGGTCTTGCTTTGACCAGTTCTGAGTGGTTTTTCATGGAAAACTTCTAGGAGATGATGTAATCAGCTGACCTTGCTCCTTTAGGGTATGAAACAACACTTTTAGGGACTTAGAAGCCCTTGGTTTATGGACATATGTGATTGGGGTTGTAGTGCCCAAATATGTCTATAACAGTTTCCCCTAAAGCATGAGGTCGTAAATCTTTTGATGTCGGGTGAAATGATTTATAATGAGGATCCGAGGTTTTTTGCACTGGAAGGTGACCTATAATAAGATACAATACAATACATTATCTTCATAATATTTTCATGATCTAGCTGAGGTGGGCATTCCCATGCTCAGCTTGATAAATTCATTTTCATGTACATAGGACAGACAACCGTCTGTGTGCACACTGATGATTCTGGTAGAGCCATCATCCCTTAGTTTGGATGATTATCTGTGTAGAAATGATGTAAATTTGATGTCTTTATTTTCTTGATTATATCGCAGCTCGGATGGATGAAACTAGATCTAGGGTCTTCAAAACTCGTTCAATCTTTGCCTGAAAGTACAAGTCGATCCATGTGAAAAGATGTTCTGATGTCGAACATGGAAGGACATCGCCTGATTACCAACCAATGATGTAAGTTGTTAACAGACGCGAGAGGAATCACCGATGATGATGATGACCCTCAAGGTACTGCAGTACAATTCACGTGGTGTGAATACATGAGTTGATGTCGAACACCACGCAAAATCTTTCGGTCGAAGGCCATTAGTGTAAACCTATCGCCGGAAGTGAGAAACTTGCCATTGAGGCATGCAAGCTTCAAAGTACTGGAAGGGTTGTCCCTAGGTCGGCTTCTTGGATAATGAGATGATGTCAACAAGAAGTGACCTATCGTAGGAGGGCATTAATGGATCCCACATCTATGACACGGAACGGAGCAAATGATTTTGTAGAGGTGAAAACGATCTGATGATACAAGGTTCAGGGTGGCGGTCATGAAAGAATGAAGCATGAAGGTATTGTAGTGGATGAGACACAAGCTGGGTAGGTGAATTCTCTGAGCGACTTCTCTTGAACATATCAGTGACACTGAAATGGATTGGTAGCGTTAACCCCAAAAGTGGATGGTATGGTGGACCAATGGTGATATGACCGGTGAATGGAATAACCCAACCCGACTCAATCATGGTGACGGAGTGAAAGTGTCATGTTCAAGAGCGACCCGCTACCAATAAAGTTTCTTGAAGTTTTCTTCCCAATTTTCTCCAGTCATTTTTGACCAGTACCTCTTTATTTTTATTAAGCTTGAGGAGGATAACATATGCTTGTTCTATAATTTTCCCTTCCAGCAAACTCGTCGCTATGTTTTAACGATCTTAGCGACAGTGAAACTCGCTCTTGTCTGAATGGACAAGTTTTTCGCTATTGTTTTAATGAGTTTAACGACAAGGATAACTCAGTCCTTTTCAATTTTAGAGAGTCTGAAAAGAGATGGAAAGAAAACTCCAATATTCCTTTTTCATAATATAATCCCTTAAGTCCGAAAAAGTATAAAACAATACGAAAGGGATGACTTTTCGATAGTTTTAACGAGCCGAACAAGACAAATGCTCGATATTTTTGTGTAATAATCCCTTAGGTCCAAAAAGATTAAAATCTAGAGGAGGGATAGCACTTCCAATCACTTTAACGAGCTGGAGAGGCCAATTGCTCGGCAATATTTTCATATTTCACGAGTCAGTTGAAAAGAGCTTAAAGGACACTCGTTTTTTGAGGAACGAGTGATGTTTTCAGATAGCAGCTGGTTCCAGGTAAGGTTTGGAACTTTTCAATCACAGCAGTGTAAAGAAGGTGGCTAATAGGATCACTTGTCGCAGTTGTTCCTCAAAAGGGGTAAACAATCAAATGGAGGCGAATGATCGGCTAAAACAGAGTGGAGGTGATGGTAAGAACATGACCAAGGCTCAAAAGCTGATGATAATCATTCACAATGGTTATTTACCAGAAGTGGGTTCATTTTTTAATGAGCTTAAACTTTGGTGGAACATATGCTCATTGCTAGGTTTAATTTTTAACGAGCTTGAACTTCGCGTAAAACTGCTCGTGCCAGTCGTATAATAAGGATGTCTCATCGATAGGTTCATTTTTTAGGGAGCTTGCACCATTCGAAATTATGCTCCGACTCCTTTTATTATGTAAGCTAGGAACAACCAATCCTACGAGTTTAAAGGGGTAAGAACCTACAAACTAAGAAAATAAATGGTCATTTTTCACTTTCACGCAAAAAGGTTTGCATGCCCCCAGGTGTAGTGAAGTAGAGTTTCCCAGGTTATGCCTAAATTTGCAAATAAAACATTTGTTTTATCGGGAAAGGCCTACCTTTTCCAAGTTACCCTTCAATTTGCAGACAAAACATTTGTTCGATCGGGAAAGGCCTACCTTTTAACAGAGGTATCTTATTCCAGTCTAATCCCATTTTCCTAAATGGACGGGCGTGTCAGATCAGTCATATATCTTCTGCAGAAACCTACCTTATACCTGAAGTTTTCCTACAGAAGCAGACCAGGGTGCATGCCCCCTGGGTTTCAGTCACGACCACCGAATCACTCGCGCTCATCAGGTGGACGGACTAGAGATTGATGAGACATTCCTTGCGCAAAAAGACCTATTAGGGATGGCATTTGACTATTAGCTATGTGTGAACTGGGGAATGAAAGCTGGTCTACGAGCTGGACCACTCTGCCTTCATGTAGAAAACACATTACTTGAAAGAGTGAGGAGACAATGGCTCCCATGCTATAAATGTAGTCATGCCCAAGGAGTAGATTGTAATCTAAAGGTCCTTGGACTACCATTATGTTCAGATAAACGGTTTTCCTTCTCAAAGTTATAGGCAAACTTGGAAGGATCCCTAACGGTCGACTGGTTCCTTTATCGAAGCCTGTTAGATTTCGCATCTCAGGAAAAAGCGATGGTGAACCAAGCGCTTTCCAAGCAATTGAGGAAAGGATACTCACAGAAGCCCCTTCATCTATGATGGTACCAACCATGACCATTTTGTAAGTTTTCACTATGATTCGAAATGGTACATTAGATGGTAAACGGGGTCTGCCTAGTAGATTCCAATCGAAGGAAATGACTAGGTTGCTTGGAGGTGGGACTGAATAAACGACTGGATACAACTCTGACGAATTTCCTTCCTACGGTAAAGGAATGGGCAGATTGCCCCCATGTTCATCAGAGTCTGTGTTTATGAAAAGAATTTGAACAGTGTCGTTCTCATTCTCTTTGGTGACTGTATCATCTGAAGGTAAATATTCTAAAGCCAAGATGCAGTTGACTTCCATCTCGACCTATTGACTTTGGTCTGATGTGGACTCAGAGGGTTTATCTTCAATGATAGGTGCTTCGACTGACACCAAAGGTGGGTCAGTCAGATTTTCAACTAGCAATGGATTCGGCAAGAGTTTCTTGTATCCTGGAGGGAGTCGCTACGGCGATGTAGGACGATTATCCAAGACTCTTTTAGCTTCATCTAGGAAGGGACAACAGTGGAGGGCATGATCGCCTTCACACAGTCTACAGGGAAATTTAGATTTTCCTTTCTGTCCGGTGACTTCGCTTTCACTAGTTGATGGTGTACTTTCAACATGATCGTCAGAGGTTGACGACACCGGATTGTGCAAGCAGGGAGACCAGTCCCTTAGGATCCGCGGGATGCAAGGACAATCTTGGTGATAGTGGTCTCCTTTGCAGATGACACATGGAGATTTAGGTTTGGATGGTGCAGTGTGTGGATTTTCGCTAGACGATGCACGGTTGCCCCTTTTTGCTGTTGGCTCCTTCTTCTTCTTCTCCTTCCCCTTCTTCTTCTTCTCAGTTACTTGGTTTTTAGTTTTACTATCTTCACCAAGCGAAGAGGAAGAAGGAGAGGGAGAGACAAATGAAGTAGAAGGTTGGGGGGGAACTCTGGTATCATCTAGTTGCTGATTTGATTGTTCAGGAATCACGGTGCTTTGAACGACAGAGGTTGAGAAAAGCCATACCGGTAGGCCAATTGTCATTCCTAGAAGGGATAATGTGGCCATATGAGGTGCACCAACATCTCCCCAAGAGGAGAAAGGACTAGGATTTCCCCCAAGGGGAAATCCTTGGTTGGTGGACTCCATTTTCTCAACCTAAGACCAACGAGGGAACAGTGACGTTATTCCGATTAAAATAAATTTTAGACGCTTTGACACAACTTGCTTTTTCAATTTTAAAGAGTCGAGAAAAAGCTAAAGATGACTCTAGTCGCCTTCAATTTTTAATGAGCTTGAAGTGACAAGTTCTCAGATGGACCTTTTCCTTTAAGGAGTCTGAAAAGGAACGAAAGAGACTACTTTGGAAATATAGACAGAGGGATTACCAAACCAATCGCAAAACTGCAGAATACTTTTTACGGTACGGCAGTCAATCTTCTCGAATGCTGTGTTCAGTGCATTGCGATCGATAGGGCGGCAGACACGGCTTCCTAAGGATAAAGGATATAGCCTATTGTGGTCTCCCAATATATACTCGATGGTACGTGGGAGCACAAGTCTTTACTAGAACTTGTTGTCTCAAAGAGGAGGAATCACCCAACCTACGATGAAAGCGACAGTTACCAGGCTTTATGACGCTGGAACACGTCTCTAGCCTAGATTTCTAGATGTTGTGCGTTAGGTTCCAAAGCGTTTTTATGTTCATTGAATTTATTTTACAGTTGATCTTTCTTAAGAAGTTTGCCTTTAAGGTTCACCTCGTGATGTATATATACAACTCCTAAATATGCAATCTAAGATGATAAACAGTCGTTTAATCTTCTTTTTGCAATGAAAATCCTAGCTACGAAGGAAAGAGAAACGAAATCATTTCAACATAGAGCAGAGAGCACACACTAGATGCACTGTCCTAAATCAAAATCAACAAGCAGTCTAAATGCAAATGCACATGCATGTATTTTTTTTCACTTTCTTAATGTGTGAATGACAAAAAGAATGCTAAGTACAAATCTGAATTATTCCTTCTTTCAAAGCAATAGTACTAACGATTTTCTTTTCAAAAAACGAAAAGGAGACAAGACGACACTTTATGATTTTGAATTGAAAACTGCTTTCAACACTTGAAATACTACTAATTCAAATCAAATACAAGAGTAGCAGTGTAATCGACTATAAAAAAGAGAAGGATTCTTTTCCTTGACTGAAAACGACACTTGCGACACTTTCAAATCCAAAGACGATAGTTCGATTAAGCTACCATTTTGTAAATGAGAACTGTGAATGGCGAAAAATACATAAAAACATTCACAAATATTTGCACAATGGAGGTTGGATGATGCAAAGAAAGGGGGTTTCAACAGTGGTCTACTGATCACAGACAACAAAACTCCTGAATAAAGCTGAAGAGAGTGAAGAAAAAACCAAAATCTGGAGGCAGATCTAGTCTTGTTTGATCATCGCACCTGTAACATAGGGAAACAGGGATGCATCCCACCTACTGCACACGGGAGGTGCAATGCATCCAGATTTCCAAGAAGAGAAGGTGCGATGGTCCAGGGACAAGACTTTAACTTGGTTTTTGGTCACAGTTTGCAGCCTAGTTCAGGGATTTAGGCCGAGCAAATGATAATCAGTAACTACAAAGTACAGGGGCTGATCTAATGAGGTTACTCAAGCTACCTCTAGGGCACTTAGGATGTTTGCAAGTCAATTGTTCAGTTCATAAACAAACCGGAGATTGACTGAAGCAGCATTGATCTACTTTGCACTTGCATAGCAAATGCAGTTCGAAGGCTAGCTGGCTTAACTTTAGGCTTCGTTTGTGGTTTATGAATCAAACAAATAGAGACAAGCAATCAAACTAATCGCTCCCCAGCGGAGTCGCCATTTTGTTATCGGGAAATATAGTGTCTATTCAGAGCTACTAGTCCCACTAAGACGGGTAGCTATCTTAGAAACAAATAGATTAAAGCCACTTGTTTTTCCTTTACGAGAGAGAGATGAGAAAGACGCAGAGAGTACCAACCTCAGTCTTCCGCTTGGCTCCTGGCTTGTTTCCTTTCCCTTTTGACAGAATCTCGCCACTACTTCCTTACTTGTCCCGCTTCAAAGAGCACCTGTAGATTCACAGCAGCATAGTACCATCAAAGCATAGAGATCTTTCACTGTAAACAATATAGGATCAGATATATATTGACCATACACATGCATATATCAACACAATATTCAGAGATACACAAGAATATGGAGGAAAACTCAAATAGCTTTATTAGTAAAAGTAGTAGAAGAGAGGATTACAACCACTTGGTTTGACCCAGCGCCATCCTCCCAGCTTGAAAGCCCTCTTCACCTCATACAAAGCAAGATCACCCAACAATGTCTTCAAAGAGAAACCAGCAGCACCTCTTTGCAAATTACCAAATTCCAACCTTTGGATCTCTGGGATGAGGGATCTATTTATAGATATTTTTAGGGGGTGAGTCAGCTTCTGGGATTTTGATTAGTGTCATCTCTCTGATAGTTCTTGGTTCCATTTGGAGATTTCATGATCTCCTACTCATCTTTGGGCAAATTCAGGGAGGCAAGTGTCAAATGATCAGCTTCTAGAAGATTCTCAGGGTCTCCACCTAGAAAACTACTTGTGCCATTTGTCTGCTCTCGCTCATCGCACCCTACAGAAGGGCTTTCCAGTATGCATCGCACTTTTTGCATGTGGAAGGTGAGATGCATCACACCCTTTGCATTGGGCAGTCTGTATGGTCCTGCTTTGACCAGTTCTGAGTGGTTTTTCATGGAAAACTTCTGGGAGATGATGTAATCAGCTGACCTTGCTCCTTTAGGGTATGAAACAACACTTTTAGGGACTTATAAGCCCTTGGTTTATGGACATATGTGATTGGGGTTGTAGTGCCCAAATATGTCTATAACAGATAGGAAGAGCACATCAGGAGGGATCTTCAGTATTGGGTTAGCAATAGTTTCTTGGTACAGTAGGAAACAGAGATTGGTTGTACTCATTTCGGCAGAGATAGAGTACATGGCTGCAAGTCATGTAGCATGTGAGGCCATATGGATGAGGAAGATTCTGGTTGGTTTGTTTGGTCAGTAGATGGATCCAACTGTGATTTATTGCGATAATCAGAGTTGTATCAAACTCTCTGAAAATCCAGTTTTTCATGATTGGTCCAAGCATATTGATATCTGATATCATCATCTTAGAGATTGTGTATTGAGGCGGATTATGTTGTTGGAGTACATTCTCATGGAGGAGAAATATGTTGACATTTTCACAAAGGCATTGTGAAGATGTAAATTTGAGTTTCACAGAGACAAGATCGGGGTAGCTGATAATCCCTTTCTTGTTGAGAGGGAGTGTTGAGAAATGGCAACAAGAAATTCCAGTTTAATTTTTCCTTGAATTAAACTATGAATTAAAATCAAATTCTATTCTCATAGCAACTTGTAAATAGTTAATTAATTTTAATTAACTTAATTAGCTTAGGAATTTCAAGTTTGATGTATTTATGTAGTCATGTATATGTTCTCCCTAAATTTTAGGGGTCCAAGATGAGTTTATTTGAGTTGTAATTAGATAACTCAGTTTGACTGAGTTATAGATAGTTAAACTAGTTCTAACTGTTTGTGGAACTAGTATAGGTCTAGTAGTGAGTTGGTGCACTGGTGTATCCTCAGTGCTACTCCAGATAACTGAAGATTTCCTCATGAGAAAATCATGCATGTCAATTTAGAGAAAGACCCAGTTAAGACTAGAGTGTAGGGACATTGTACTATCAGTTGTAGAATGATCTGAGTTGTACAGATCATGCATGCAATCATAAGAGGACCTAGTTTTAGATTTCACAATTATGGAAGAAGGAATTCCCAATTAAATATGGGCTATTCCTCTTAGGAATTTCTCAAGGAAATAGGGGCTCAGCAAGCAATAGAAATTGGCTAAGTGTTAGTCAGTGCAGGCTTGTGAGGTAGAGAATTGATCATACTTGTGCAGGAATTGTTCTTGTGAGAACAAGCTTTATATTATCACTCAGATTTTTGATTAATGCAATATATGGTCAGGATTTTGGGAAGTGGATTTCCCTAGAGAAATAATTGTGTTATGTGTCTTTGATTATCTTCCTCTTGTTGATTATTTTTTTCATCAATCTATTGGTTTCCGTTGTTTGAAAGTAGAGTAGATTCTTGTCTTGCGTTTTAGTACATTACATGAGATGTGAATCTACGGAACATCTATAGTATACTCAATCTACGCTATGGAGAAGCCAAGGCTCTTCACAATGCTCCCAAGCCTTCTAAAAGCCTAAGCCTAGCCAAAATCTTGGCTCCCAAAAGCCTAGTCTATGAATTATGAGGTTCTATTTATAACAAAGAGTGGGGTGACCCTTGACATTCCCATTTGTGACTTTTTGAATTCCCTAATGGCTCTTCAAATTCTTTACTAAATGACACATTACATTACATGGTGACTTTTGATATTCCAATATTGACATTTGGAATTTCACTTACAACATATTTACAAATAATATTACATTTTCCACATGTACCCATATAAGACAAAATAGACTAGAGACAGCCTAACAAGGCATAATACTATGATTTTGGAGTTTGGGGAAAGTCCAACTCAATAACATCCACTTGGTACTTCTCGGTTAGCTAGCGGTGCCAAGCTTAGTACTGTGTGATGGTGTCCCCAAACTGTTTGATCGTGTATTTCTGGAAGCGAACTCTTGCCTCCATAACATCTAGGTATATAGTATTGGAACCTGTATCCAAATCGTTCTGAAGAATGTGCAACATGTTGTTGACCTTGATAGGACCATTGATGTACTTTTGCATGTTTTTTGTGTTCAGCTCCAAGTCTTTCCTGGTGGCATATCGTCTTAACTACTCCACATTCTCATCGATCTCTAGTCAGACTTGGTTCTTGGCTTTAGCATTGGTTGTTGGGTTGTGTTATATTCTTTCCATGTAGTTAGCAGGGGGTTTGAAGGGCACCCATAACCCCACTTTATGGGGTCCGGGATAGTGCCCCGAAAAATTTTGGTTTTGGACCCTATGTTAGGCTGGGTGGACCCACCTATGGTTTTTGCATGATTTTCGCACATGTTTTTTTGGATGCGATGGTTTTCGGTCCATGGTATTGGACGCGATGGTTTTTGGTCCATGGTATTGGATGCTTCGGCATGTATAAATATGTATTGTAACATTGAAAGGAAAATAATGAAAAATCAAGCTAGTAGTCCCGGTTTTGGGATCCAGGGGAAAATCTCTGTGTATATGTGTTCTGCTCTCGAATTATTTATTTTCTGTGTTTTATAATTCGTATGCAGGTAATTGCTGTATGGGGTTAGAACCTACATTTGGTATCAGAGCAGTTTTGGCTTCAAGGGGACGCCTTTGTTGCTGAGGGGTTTTGCTCGGGCCTATGGTAGACCCTGTTTAGTGGGAGATCTGCGAGATCGATTCTGGTGGTGAAAGAAGATGGTGAGCAGTGGAAAGATAGAGATCAAGGAATTTAATGGTCAGAGTTTTGAGTTGTGGAAACTCAAGATGGAGGATCTATTGGTGGAAAAAGATCAGTGGATCGCGGTAGATCTGGGTACTAAACCAACAGGAGTGTCCGATGAAGAATGGAAGAAGTTGGATCAGAAGGCAAAGAGCATAATACGATTGTGTGTCTTAGATTCAGTATTGCTGAATGTATCAGGGGAAGCTACAACAAAGGCTTTGTGGGACAAGTTAGGGACTTTGTACCAATCTAAGTCTCTGGTGAATAAACTGTTCCTATGGAAAAAGCTGTATAACCTGAGGATGAAAGATGGAGACTCAGTGACAGAGCATCTGAATGCATTTAATACTGTGGTAAGTTAGTTAGCATCTGTTGATATTAAAATTTTAGATGAAGATAAGTGCATCAGTTTGTTGTGTTCTCTACTAGATTCGTGGGATAGTATGGTTATTACAATAGGTAGCAATGCAACTGCCTTGTAGTTTGATGAAATAGTCTCATCCTTGCTGACGGAGGAGATGAGATGGAAAAATATGGAGAGCCAAAATGGTGATGCCTTATCTGTATGAGGGCAGACCCAGAACAAAAATAAAAATAAGTCATCGAGTGGGAGATCTAAATCTAAAGGGAGATCTAAATCTCCAGGAAAACCTGTAAAGGTGGTGTGCTGGAAATGTGG